>JABCKH010008039.1:0-15994 GCA_018851285.1 Lyophyllum semitale | reverse complement strand
GCCAGAAAAATACCGTTTTTGAGACCCGTTTTAGGGCGATTTCCCGGACAAAGGTATAGGGGAGCTTCCCGGGGCCTTATGGGCCCCGTGTTGCACACCATGACCGCTATGCTTTCGTTTCCTCAAGAACTTCATAGGCGCTTCTGCGAAGACTTCACGAGGGAGGAAATGTTTGCATTTATCTCTATCTGCTCCCAGCTCTGGCTTGCCCATCGTGTTGACTATGTTCGCCGCCAACTCCAGCATCACGCAGAGAAAAACACCGTCTTCTGCCTAACTGTTGCTACCAAAGGAATCGATCCGTTCTATCCGTTCGTCCTCGTCCTCGATACGCCCGCAAACAAACTCGCGTTTCGAATCTTCAAATGTGGCTTCTTTAAGGATACCGAGGACATATCTGACAGCGACATCGTAATTGAAAGGAGTAACCTTGTGTTTGAAGGAGATGAGCGATCTTACCCTTGGAAACAGCCAGGCGCGGATGGAGAAGGATTCATTGAGTTAGATTGGGACGACTGCACGGGGAAAATGGTTCGCGTCACGGCTCGACTGTTGCGTCGAAGATGGATTTGCCCCGAGTGTGACGGCTCTCGGAAAATTTGTCCGGGATGTGGAGGAGTCTCGGCTCGGTGAGTCTTATCTGTCTGCTCTGCCATCCTTCAAAGTCACACTATCTACGCAGCTGGCCCAACCATTTTACAAATTGCGGGTAAGTTTTGATGTCCGACTTGCATAGTCATGTTCGAATTTCAATACTCATGCCATGGGATATAGGTGGATCATGCCTTGCCCATGCTGTATCGGTTCCGAAGTTGCATTGCATGCGAAGGATGTGCAAGACGACCACGAAGCTTTGAAGGAGTTGTGGTACGATATCTTGGAAAATGACTTGAAGCCTAAGGAGCACGAGGAGTGAGAATCCTGCCCTATGTTATTTCCCATATATGTACCGAACACGTACACTTCCCTAGGATCAAAATTGGACTCGCAACATCCTATTCTCGGCTCCGTGAGATCACTCAACTTCTCATACTGTAAAGTATACGGATTTGATGGCATATGCATAGGTAACGTGTTCGACACCCTTCTTCTCCTGCGCTCAGTGCTCATTAGAGTAGCCCCTCCGTCGCCCACCACCTGGACACTGTCACAGAAAAAAAAACAAGACCATGGCGAAGACAGTCAAAAGAAGGACGACCAGCTGCCACGGCGAGCCACTGCTTGAGGCGCCGATCGAGGTAGCGCGCGTCCCACAAAGACTTATCATAGATCTCCGCGGGCGCCGTATTGTCGAGCTGCTTCTCAATGTGGTGGTGTCGATGCCCAGGCGCACGGTAACGAGGTGCGTGGGGGCCTGGACGCGGAGCAAATGGTTCTTGAGGGTGCGTTTGGAGAGGGTTCTGTATTTGTATCGAAATGGTTTTTATCAAAGGTTTCAGAATCTGAATCATGCCGATTTGTCTGGCTCAACTCTCAGGAAAAATCAGGCTCCCCCTCACTCAAGTCATTTTCCTGGATGTCTTGCCACATCTCCATCGGTACTTGTTCGTCGTGGAAATTATACTTCGCGAGGTGTGCGATCTCGGAACCGACACAGCATGGGCAAGGCATGTCCCACCTATAGATCACAGCATGAGTAAGACATGACTGCTTGTCTACTACCAAAACTTACCCGCAACTTGCACCATGGTCGGGCCAGCTAAGTATATCATAAGGAGTGTGACTAAAGGACGACGGAGCGGATGAAGAAGACTCACCGACTCCCGACTCCTCCACACCCCGGACAGATTGTCCGAGAGCCATGACACTCTGGGCAGGTGAATTTACGACGCAGCAGTCGAGCCGTGACGCGAACCATTTTCCCCGCGCAGTCGTCCCAATCCAACTTGGTGAATCGTTTCCCATGTACGCCTGGCTTTTTCCAAGGGTAGTCATCATGACGTCCCACAAAGCAAAGGTTACTCCTCTCGATTACAATGTCTCCGTCAGCTGTGTTCTCAGCATTCTTAAAGAAGCGACATTTGAAGATTCGGAGCGCTAGTTTGTTTGCGGGGATGTCGACGATGACGAAAGGGTGGAACGCCTTGATTCCTTTGGCAGCTTTGGTGAGGCAAAAGATCGTGTTTTTCCTTTTGTTTGCGTGAAATCGGAGTTGGCGGCGAAAATAGTCAACATGATGGGCGCGCCAGAGTTCGGAGCAAGTGGAGATGAATGCAAATATTTCCTTCCTTTTGAGGTCTTCACAGAGGCGACTGTGAAGTTCTCGAGGAAGCGAAAGGACAGTGGTCATTCTAGTCTGGGAGAAGGTTGAATGCTAACCTTCGACAAGTGCGGCGAAACACAAAAGCGGAACACTGAGTCAAGCACTCCACAATGTCCGACACATTGAACTGCGACCAAGAACCCTTTCCTTGCTGTATTCCAAAGACCCACACGGTAGCGTATCTGAAGGATCTGACCGTAGCTGCATCGCAGGTGGGTCGACAAGCTTGGTATATTAAGCTTAGTATAGTAACGAGCGGCGAGCCTAAGAGCATAGGCGCGCCACCGTGACGCTTCCAATTAAAGCGGAGGTTGAAAACAACGGCTCCAACTCCCGAGGGGCCCGCGCCAACTATGCAGGCAACGGACGAGGAAATGAGGTGTCAAGAAGCAGACAGTAGGACGTTTCAACTTGGACGATGTCGCCGCCTGCGCGGCCCACTGAAGGGTGTCAGTGGCTAAGATCCGAGGAGATGAGATGTGCGTGTAAGGGAGTGTTCCAAAGTTTCCGGGACGAAGAGGACAAGGGCTTGGTAGATATAATCGCCAAGGTCGTTAGACACGTTGCTGCCTGACCATGCTTTGGGTGCCTGGGAAAATCCAACATACTAAAGCGATGAGGGAGCTCACGCTGCAGAGTACAAGATTGGGCAGCGGTAAGACGTTGCGCCGCCTCCCTATCAAAACGTTTCGGAAACTGATGCCAATTTGTATTGCGCATAGTCCTTCGGTACATGTAGGAGAGATCAGGATTCTGAAGCCTCCTCACTCAAGTCTTTTTCCCGAATGTCTTGCCACATCTCCTGCAGTGCTTGATCGTCGTCTTGTATATACTTCGCGTCGTATGCGATCCCAGAACCGACACAGCATGGGCAAGGCATGTCCCACCTATAGTGCACGGCATGAGTATCGAACACGACTGCATGTTTATCATCAAAACTTACCCGCAACCTGTAAAATGGTCGGGCCAGCTAAGTATATCATAAGGGGGTGTGACTAAAAGATGACGGAGCGAATGAAGAAGACTCACCGACTCCCGACTCCTCCACACCCTGGACAGATTGACCGAGAGCCACCACACTCAGGGCAGGTAAATTTACGACGCAACAGTCGAGCCGTGACGCGAACCATTTTCCCCGCACAGTCGTCCCAATCCAACTCGGTGAATCGTTTCGCATCTGCGCCTGGCTTTTTCCAAGGGTATTCATCATGACGTCCCACAAACGAAAGTTTACTCCTCTCAATTACAACGTCGCCGTCAGATGAGTTTTCTTCATCCTTAAAGAAGCGACATTTGAAGATTCGGAGCGCTAATTTGTTTGCGGGGATGTCAACAATGACGAAAGGGTAGAACGGCTTGATTCCTTTGGCAGCACCAGTGAGGCAGAAGATCGTGTTGTTCTTTTTGTTGGCGTGATACTGGAGTTGGCGGCGAAAATAGTCAACATGATGGGCGCGCCAGAGCTCGGAGCAAGTGGAAATGAAGGCAAATGTGTCCTTCCTTTTAAGGTCTTCGCAGAGGCGGTTGTGAAGTTCTCGAGGAAGCGAAAGGACAGTGGTCATGGTCGGGGAGAACAGCCTGAGACAAATGCGGCGAAACACAAAAGCGAAACAATGACTCGGAGTCCGGAGGGCGCGCCACCGTGACGCGTGACGCGACAGTGCTAAGCCAATTAAAAGCAAACAACGGCTCCTTTTACTATGAGTCTGAGCTGGATACTAGGGGCCGTCGCATCGCTGCGCCGCCTCAACCTTGCTATAAGTTAAATCAAATATTAACGCCACTCGTCGCCGACCTTCGGTCGACTCCTCGTGGCAAAAGCTGGGTGAAAACTTCGGCAACGCTTGTCTCACCGGATAAGGAAAGGTAGGATAAGGAAAGGTTACGTAAGGTTCTGTAAGACGATCGAGACCAGAACAAATACATGTAAAGGCTATACACACCGTTGGAGACCTTGTATAGCAAGGTAATTTCTTCTGGTCACTCGCATACCTCCAAGGGCGGGGGCATGGCTGCAGACTAGCCGTCAAACATTCAACTGTACGCATCGTCTTCCAAATGCACTTGAGGCCCGTCGTTAATACCCTGTCTGGAATTTCGAATCAGTTCGAATCACGGACTGCGAGAGAATGTAGAAGTTAGAACCGCTTCTTGTATCATGCGAAGACATCCAACTAGACCGACATCCTGGTGAAGTTCGCTCGCCGATATTCCATGGAGCTGCACTTGAAGGTATATGCTGGAGATGGACGTGGGTCGCGGCTATTTGGCTATGAGAAACTACCCAGCGGTTGGTTCTTAATTCTCCTGGTAGAATCCGGGGTCATTTACTGTGCGCTCCAAGTAAGAAAAATTGTTTTATGCCGTGCGCGATTGACGCTGATTTCGGTTCTCATCCTGTAGGTAGTCACTTTGGCACCCGACAGCAGTGCGGGGCCTGGCTCAGCACAGTACGAAGCTAGTTCTTTTCTTCGCTGCATACACTCTACTTTAGGTGAGTCGGGCATTACATATGGCCCCAGGGATGTGTTGAAGCGTACGACTGATATCACCTTGCAGGCAGTGTATCCCACCATTGTCATTGTATTGGCCAACTTCCAACGCTCGCTCATAGTTATCTACGGCTTAACTAGCGTCGTCAAGATCCTATGGTCCCAAATCGCATCCAGTGACCTTTCTTTCGCTGTGCCTCAGTTCCAGACTCGCATAACCATAACTACTACAGTGTACAGGAAGACAGTGATGAAGAGAAGAAGATATCAACGGTGGTTAGCACGGTCAATATCGAAAACGGAGCATGAGAAAGTCTACGGGACGCATTGGCCGTTCCTTCTCTCCTCACCATTCCCAAACCGCCTGCGTGCATCCTCAAGGGCCGCAGCACGGTGGCTGTTGGCATTTGTCTTCCTAACGCGACATGAGGTACTTCAATGTTTGCAGCTCTCCTTCCCTGGATCCTTCTTGGTTTCGTCATTTTTTTTAATGTCGTACAAGTGGTTGATACATGAACAGTACGTAAATGAGGTCTCTGTATTCTCCTGTGTACTGTATGACAGTCATGGTCATGGTCGTATATATAGGTGCTCAAGGAAATGCGTCCAATAACATCCAACTTCCGAGTATCGAGACTACTCCACCATCCGCTTGAATTTGATAAAGCATGAGTCTCCTACTGGGTGCGCCTGCACATCGCACATTCAGCACCCTCGATCACAACTATCAATAACGACAACGCACCTGGTAGATATCATTAAAATCCGGCATCGGTAGGCGCTCGGGGAAATTTCCGGCAGCATCGACAACGTCGTACTTGTACCCTGCGAGGAAGAGCGCGATGATGATCTTCATCTCAAGCTTTGCCACTTTCATGCCTACGCACGGATGGCGGCCTTTTCACGACATCATAGAGTATCAGTCGTCGCAACACAGAAAGCGAAGGAAACAGAAACCCACCCGCGCCCCACCCTATATACCCATACGCCTCTCTTCGATCCTCCTCCCTCCCTGGCCCAAAGCGCGTCGGATCAAACTCCCCAGGGCGCGTGTAGATCTCCGGGTTCATATGCACGTCCGACATGGGATACGCAGCAAAGTTCCCCCTTGGCAGCGTCTTCCCCGTACCTGCGATATGGAGGTCCAAACCCATATTCCGGCGGAGCGTGGTGCTATTGACCGCGAGGCGGATTGTCTCGCGGATGACGAGGTCCAGCATAGGCATCGCGTCTTGCCACACGGCGACAGGGATGGCGGCAAGCCGCTTGTGAAGGGGTTCGGAGGAGGTGGTATTGGTGTGGGTCTCCACGAGGGAGCGGACTTCGGCGGTGACTTTTTCTTTCCAGTCTTTGTGGAAGGAGAGGAAGAGTAGCGCCCAGCATGCTATGGAGTATAAGGTAAGTAGGTGTAAGGATGGGGATTTGGAGTAACACACAGTTCATGCCGGTGTTCTGCACCCCAGCAAAGATGACCAAAGAAGAAAACTTTCCTGTGACATCAACTACTAATCGAATTACAGCACGGGAACACCTACCTCGATAATATCCTCGGTGCTCAGCCCCTGCGCTAGCAATAAATCAATCGCATCCGCACTCGGCACCTCCGCCTTACGTCGTTTCTCGACATACCCCTGCAGCATCGTGAACAGGCTCTTCGTCGCCACCTCCTTGTTCTTCTTCGCGCGCGAAGGTAACCACGGGAGCAGGAGAGCGGTGGGGGTGGCGCTCTTTTCGAGAGTACAGTAGTCGGCTTGCAGTGTGGTGAGGGCGTCGAGGTCCGTTGCGAGCTCGCGGCAGGTCGCCATGCGAACGGTCATTTGGAAGACGAGCTGGTTGGACGGTTGGATATCACCAGGCAGCAGGAGATGTAGCACGCACGTCGTAGATATCTTTAAACGGGTCCATACGGCCTTCCTTTCCCCACCCTTCCATCCGCGCCTGTACGTCGTCGAACAGCGTTGGCAGCACTAGCACATTAGGTTAGTTGGGAATATATATGCGACTTGAATAAAGTACGCACCCTCAGTAAGCCGTTGCCTGTTCGTCAGAAGGGCTATATGCTTGTTGAACCAGCCGAGAATTTGTGTGCGCTGTGGCGTCTCCTGTATGTTGCTCAGTTGGGGTGCCTGAGCGGGCGTTAACGTCAACGTCGGGAGTTTGTATGTTAGATTTAGGGTACGCACGCCGCCCATAAGGAGTTTGTAGCCCTCGACGGAATTCAGGTCTTTGTTGTCGAAGAACGCTTTGCGCGCTGCTTCGCCCTTCATCGCCGTCACCGAGTGCTACCCTAGCGTAAACGCGCAAGGATCTAATGTGATAAAAGACACGCGACGCACTCGGTAAACCTTGAACGTGAACATATTCTCGCCCGTCCTCGCAAAGTTCTCCATGAGAAATTCGTGGCGTTTTCTAAAGAATGGCCACGCGGTCAGGACAGAGAACCCACCGAGCTCGCGGATGTTAGTGCCGGTGCTCATTTTCTGGGGAGAATAGAGAACGAGGATTACGAGGAGGCCGAGGCCGATGGCTACCACGGAGAGAAGGGCCACGGATACTTGCTGTAGCGTGACCCATGAGTCTAGGACCGTCGTGCCGTTGAAAGAGGTGGGCATGGTGCAAAGAGAGGTTGTCTGCAGATTACGACTACCGGGGTTTGAACCTCGGTAAGCTTGGAAACGGATGACGACTTATAAAATCTACACCGCCTATGTACTAGAGTTAATAATAGTACATGGCGAGAGAAAGCGATAAAAGGTTAAATGGCGCCACAAGAATGGAAGGAACTAGGTAAGAATGGTGGGACGAACATGAAATGTGGTGGAGTGTGCAGTCGATCGGCATAACTCAGAGGATCGGGCAGACTCCAAGGCCGCCTCCCAAGGTCGTGGCTGGAATTAGAATAGGCTGTTGAGGGACGTTTTGGGCTAAGCATAAGCTGAGGGCGCGGACAGAAAGGTTTAGTGTTCTTACTATAAAAGTGGCCTTGGGCTGGCGGCGCACATGACTAGGCTCTGCCCTGTTCCTCATCACCCCTGTCGTTATCCATCGCCGTTCTCGCTTAAGAGGCGATAGCGAACAGGCTTCACAGAAGAATTTGACATTGTTGCGCGGTGGAGTGAGTCGCGGGGGCAGGAGGTACTAAGTAGAAAAAATATTGAAGGCCTGTTCAAGACGAGGAGCAATGACTAGTATTTTTTCAGCGTCCACACCAGAAAGAAAAGTCTTTCATGCGTGAAAATCTCGCAGCCGGATGTCCAGCGTGAATGCATTGTCGGAGGATGAGAGTGATGTTGACTGATGTTTGAAAGTCGTTGAGGTCACGCGGTCGTTCCTGATAATAATATTTAAACTCCGCGCTCGACTTCAGTATCATTGATCTCCCGTTTTCGTCAATGTCTCCGAGAACACATAAACCGTCAACGCAGGTCTGCTCAAAGTCCGCCGCTAGAGATGAATTTAAAGAAAGAGTTTCCTGGTCCAAGTCGTCCAGAATGGTAATGCTAATAACGCCGCTACTTCATCGGCGATCTGGAATCAGATTCTGGATCGTAGTACCAATTGAGACGACACTGAACGCGGTATAGTCTACAAGAGTACCTGCAAGAGCACTTGCAGTTCATTCAAATGAAACTGGGAAGTTATAGAGCAGCCAATCAGGAGCCAAGAATCACTCAAAGTCACACCATTCAACTGGACTACTACTAAACGCAGTGTAGTCTGCAAGATTCAAATGAAAATGGAGCTATAGAGCAGCCAATCAGGAGCCGGAATCACTCAAAGTCTCACCATTCGAATAACTCTCTATTGTTGGTGCTCGCAATCATGATCCGATATTCGCGGTCTTTATACTAAATTGTAGGGCCTACCGATGATTCCAAGTCACAAAGTGGTCGCACTGTGGGTGTGAATGGAAGGCAGACGGACGCGAATTCTTGATATAGGAGACGTTGGGTTCGGCCAAATGCGCGGAGATTCAAGTATGCCACACCAAAGGTTCACAAGGCAGAAACGCTCACCTTGTGGCGTTGAGCATTTTTAGAGCTTTGCAGTCCGCATGAATTACATTGATTCAGTTTTTCATGATAGTCTCTTAACGGAGGTTAACCATAAAAACCGTAAAGGAATACAGACGAAAGCAGGACCCAAAGCAGTGCACAGGGAGTTCAGAACCTCGACAACACGGACGCTCATTCATCGTATCGAGAGACCTAAGAAGACCGGTAAGGCGATATTCATAGATGAGGAGAGGCGGACTCTAGCGTCGGCGTACGCGAGCTATTGACTCCCTGGTCGCGGTACAGCAAGCCCTTCAGACTGATCACAATAAACTGGAACGTGTCGGACCCATGTGCACGGATATAATTGGCGATCTGGGCGATGGTTGTGTTGCCGGGTGCAGCGTCTACTTCGTCTACTAGAACGAAGAGCGGCGTGGGCTGATAATTGCAGGCCAATGGAGAGCAAGATTCCTCTGAAAAGCGAATTACCTGTGAATGGCAAACAGCAGAGGAAGTGCAGCGACAGTTTTCTCCCCACCGGACAGCTGCTCCATATATCTGACACACTTCATTGGCGGCATGGCATGGTACTTGATGCCTCCCGCGTACGGTTCCTAAACGTCGTTCAGATGATACAAAGTCGTCGAGATCACCGCGAAGTGTACCTCGATGACCCTCGAACAGAGGTACGCAACGCGAGGCCTTCCCCTTCGTGAAGTCCTTGTACACTTAATCAATGCTCGGAGATATGGTTGTACGCTTCTTAAAAAGTTCACATCCATCTAGGATGGCCCGTTAGTCAAGCCGCGAAGACAAACGTATCCCACCGTTTGACATCCTGGAACTCTTCTCGAGCCGTCTCGGAGTCTTTCCGCGCTTTGTCTGCCTCCATTTCCGTACCTGCAAGCTTAGATTCTACATCATCTAGCCTGAAAGTAGTTAGAGACTTCATAGCGAAGCAAACAAACAGAGAAACCCACCGCTCGATTGCCTTCAAATTAGGCGCTATGCGTTCAATCTCTGTGTTGCCTAATGACCTCCTCCTTCGTCAAGCTTTGTTAAGATCCTCACCGAACCGCTCTCAAGCGTCTCGTCGTCAAAATCAACCTCGATACCGCAGTCTGGTACCTCCTTAGGCCGCAGCGTACCCTCCTCGCTCATCTATGTCCATTAATATTGCGACTTCGTCTCCTACGGATGTCAATTCCTAGCTTCGTGAGAATCAAGAAACGCAAACATCCTTCATCGGCACATTCATTCCCCTGGAGCGGGGAAAGGGGTAAATCGACGACCGCTCCAGCGCCAGGTTCTTCTTAACCTCACCGCTCTGCCCGCAACGCACCTGCAATAGTTGGTGAGTTGGAAAGTCACAAAATTATGTGACACAGTCGTGGGGAATTCTGAATGGGTTGCTTCGAGCTTCGAGTACAGACAGTTAACGCCGAATCCTTGCGCAAGAGAAGGCAAGAGAGTGATGAAAGGATGCCGCGGCATTGCCGCTCAGCCGCCGCCCGTCATCATAAACCCCAACAAAATATCCTTTTGGGGTACTCACCGATCAATCGATCACCTCTTGAGTCTTGCCTCACACACCGATGTCGAAAATCTGACGCTTTTGACTGAGGCTTCTTGATCATCTCGAACCACACCCCTCACCTGTCCTCAACCCTGTTTTAGGAAGGACAAACATAAGGTCTAGCTAGTCTTCAGCCCATAGGATTATCGATGTCAGTGTTACACCCGCTTGTGAAGAAATAAGCGGCACGAAGGGAAAAAATTAGCATGATCGGAGAAAGGTGAATCGTCTTTTCCCACAAGTGGACGAGTTAGAAGAATTCATTGACGCGTGGCTTTGCATCTCGTGACTCGTCAGGAAAAGGCTCACTAGTAAATCTGGGACTTGCTGATCCGAACGTCGACAGCAGTCGTTGCCAGTTCCAACCCATACCAATACTTAAGTAAGTATAGCAACAATGCTGCCAAATACGTTTCGCCTTCCCCAGTTCCGCGTGCGTCATGGGCATACCCTCACTGGTAGCGTCTGCGAATCTCCTCGAGACGGGCAAGGTCGGTGTTCACATAAATACGGTGATCTCCAGTCGCTGACCAGAACAACTGCGCAGTACGTGAACGGTGTAGTATTGTACGTGTCTTGGACTAGCTGTACACCTGCCCGTGCTCGTTGTTCGTTCAAGACACTCTAGCGCCCAATCCCACGAGTCGGCCAAGTTGCAATGAATTTCCTCATGCTCCCGACGACTAAATTGGGCCCCGCAGACATGCGGGATTCTTTATGTGGCTTCCTGTACGTGCCGTTAAATTGGTCGCCGAGATCAGATATTAACCAGCGTCTCTGAGTAGGGCTTACAGGCGGTATAATGGCAACGACAGAAGGTTCGTATATCCTCAACTTGTTGTTAACGCAGAGGGATTGACGGACACCAGCAATCCGAATCTATGCGTTATGGGGAAACAATCGCACCGTGCTCTTTGGCCTGAGTTGCTTGTTGACAGTAAGGAATTTGCAAGCGCTCTCCGTTCGCCAACTAATCTGAGTGCCAGTCCTTCTGCATTTCAAGTATCACTTTAGTGTTTTTCTTGCGTGTTCTGAAATGCAAGTAACTTTCTCCCGGCCGAAGTAATTCTAACCAGTTCGCGTCTCACAGACGACAAGCCACCACTTCCAACTATCGCGGGCTGCTATCCAATCGAGGGCCACAACATAGTTATCAATTTATGGCTTCGTTCTGGTCCTAGCGAACGAAACAAGTGGGTCACTGTTATTCCCCTTCGAAAGTAGTGCTCTGATCACTGTTCCGGACAGTCGTTTTGATCCTCACGCTCTGGATCTGCTTAAACGCTTCCGCAGTTTTCGAAACCCTCTGATCACCACTTTGTACTGAGATGGAGTGCTCAACTTTGTCTACCTGTCCTGTACGTGCCCGGTTTCCAACTACTACTCATGATTAGGACTAACCTCGGGGTGCAGTGGTTTCGGCTGGGAACATCTTCGTTTTAGCCGCAGGCCCGGTGCCCACACCACCGAGCTGATTTTTTCTTCCCCAGCCTGAATTCCTCAACCTCCTTCACACGTGCGTTTCCGCCCCTCCCATTCCTGCTTTACCTAGGAAGACCAACGACCAAGACACCCTCTAGGTTCCAGCTAGTCATGCACAGTGTGTTCTCCACCCGCATCCTGCTCCACCTGCGGGACACGGCGCGCCGTCAAATAATAGAGTTCCCCGAAATCGGCTCAGCTATTCAATTCAGACCGGTGAAAGATCCGAGAATGGCCAGTTCGTACTCAGGAGACGGTATAGATCTCTGATCGAACACATTAGAGGATGAGCGCAGCTCGACCTACACCGAGCTCTCTTCTCAACCAGCCGAGAGTCCGACTTCCGCCGCCCTGACTCAGCGCTGCGCCTGTCAGAAGCCCATCGGCCTCTCGCCCAATGTCTACTACCTCTGAATGTTCGAACCGAGGCTACTTCTGTAGTCGTTCGATAAGTCCTATCCTATCGGCCGACGACCATGTGGACCAAGGGTGGCGGAACCCGGAACCCTAGGGGGTCCTGACCAGGCTTAAAAGAGTCAATTTCTTTCGGCTGATAATGTGGCTGCGAACGCGAAGCAAATATACCAGCTACATAAACATTTAAATGGAGCTGTGATACCGTTGCTTTGCGAACAGCGGGCACTATAACGAGAAACTCGGTGTCGGCGGTCTGGTGGTCATCACGGACTGCACCCGGCACCGCTCTGCCCGTGGTGTAGAGTGGGATTCCTGGGAAGGACATGTACGGCCCCTGAATTAGCACCCGCTGTGCCCTTCAGCTTCTTACTGTTGCCGTGGTGGACGGCCGCAGCGTTGCTGTGGTGAACGGGGACTTGGGCGGAGGCGGCGGTGGTCGGCTCGGTGGAAGGAGAGGAAGGGGTGGTCGTTCCTGGAGTTGGAGCGTCCATAGGCCCGCGGGCTGCGAAGAATACGAAATCATCGAAGTTGCGAGCCTTTAGCTCGTACTCGAAGCTGCGAGCGGAGACGGGGGTAGTGGGTGAGCGTCTGTCGCCGTCCAGCGATCACCCGTATTTTCAGGTATACAAACCCGCCAGAACCAGGTCACTGTCAATGGTCTTCCAAACGTCCTTGACCAGGGTTCGTTGGGGTATGTTATATCCTTGAACATAGATCAAGCCTTCGACCCCGTCTGAAGAGTCCAAGGGCGCGGCGCGGCAGCTATCCACGATGTCACCATTTCGTGCTCATGGCACATGCTCGCGTTTCCGACTGACTTGCATACCCCCCCCAGATGTATATCTCAGCATGCCAGGTTGAGATTGTCTCGCCCCCCCCTTCTCTCAAAGCTTCTCACGAACAGCATCGCCTGGCCCTGGCCCGCCTCCCACCCTCGACCTCCTCTCCACCACCGAAGCAAGACTTGACACCAAACCGGCCCCTCCCCACCGCGGCCCGTTGTCTTCGTCCCTCGCATGCACATTAAGTCTAAGCCCGATGCTGGTGTGACTGGGTACGATCCGCACCGATT
This sequence comes from Lyophyllum semitale, assembly GCA_018851285.1. Classification (NCBI taxonomy): domain Eukaryota; kingdom Fungi; phylum Basidiomycota; class Agaricomycetes; order Agaricales; family Lyophyllaceae; genus Lyophyllum; species Lyophyllum semitale. The sequence goes on along the minus strand of JABCKH010008039.1, from coordinate 2,694 downwards.
CCGTCCGCCGCTTCCCTAACTCTCGGTCTGCCGCTTCCAAGTCTGCCGCCGGGTGTAGAAATAGAAGCAGGGACAGGGATTGGCACTGCAAGAATGAACACAGAGGAAGAGATTCACGCCCTCCTCCTCCGTCGCTCTTCGCAATACAAAACGGCATACATGGAGCCTGTCCTGCGAGACACAGGCGGCAGGTGGCAGGCGGTGACGGTGGCAGTCGTGTATGGCTTTTCTCAAACCAGAGCCCCCGAACACCATGTATTGTTGCGCTGTTCGCTAGATGAAGGACTCAAAACGCTTCGTCCGACGCGCAGTTGGTCCTTCGAGGCTCAGTCCGACGGGTGTTTTTGGGATGGAAACGGTAGAGAAAGAAGATGAGGGGGAGGGGGGAGAGCACCCTAGAAATCGACTAGACGGTATAGAAGCTGGAGGCGATATCTCGAACCAGTGATTGGATCAATCGTGAGTGGAAAGACCGGAAGAGGATCCGCTCATTGAACACTCGTTACGATATCGGACGCGGGTATGATCACAACGTTCGTGTTATCTAGTGCAGCGTCTACTCCATCTAGAACGAAGCACAGCTGATAACTGCAGACCAATGGATGAGCAAGATTCCTCTGAGAATCAAAATCCGAATTACCTGTGAATGGTAAACAGCAGAGCGAGTGCAGCGGCAGTTTTCTCTCCACCAGATGGCTGCTCCATATCTTTGAAACACTTCGTCAGCGGCATGACATGGTGTTGGCTCCCGCGTACGGTTCCTGAAGGCCTGAACAATCGCTCAGCTCAGATGATTCAAGGTCGAGATCACCGCAAGGCGTACCTCGATGTCCTCCGAACTGAGGTACGCAACGCGAGGCCTTCCCCTTCGTGAGGTCCTTGTCCATAGCGAAGAAAACAAACAGAGAACCCCGTTGCTCGATTGCCTTCAAAGTCGCCGCCATGCGTTCAATCTTCAGCCTAACGACCTTCCTGCCAAGGTCTTCTACCGAATCACTCTCACGCGTCTCGTCGTCAGAACACAGGTTCTGTGACCTGAATGAACGTCAATTACCAAACTTCGTGAGGATCAAGAAACGTAAACCTCTTCCATGCGCACATTGTTCAAATTCCTGTGGAGCAGCAGAGGCTTGATCTCCTCCGTTGCGGGCAGAACGATGAAATTGAGAAGCTGGCGCTGGAGCGGTCGCGAATTACTCCAAGTGCCGTTTGCGAATTAGGTGGTGAGTTCAAAGTTGAAAAGTCACATTATTTAAAATGTGACATGTGGCCGGCCCCGGCGGCCCACATCCCGCAGTGACGACCGTTGCTTGACCGTTGCTCTCCGGCAGCCTTGTTCATATCCGAGACTCGAGTTCAACTTGAGTTCAACACGGCTGGCGATATCGAGTGAGATATCAATGTGAAATCGCGATGAACTATGTACGATATCATTCCATCTTTACATTGCCAATGTAAAGGTCATGGCTATGGCACAACTCCACAAGCCTGTCCATCTCAGGCTATCTCAGGCTCCTTTTACTTGTCCAAAAAGGTTTACGGTCTGGTGCGTGCCTGAGGACAACGGCAGTGGTCATATACTCCATTGCTACCACCTGCCAACTGCCTCATAACCAAGGAGGCGCGGTGCCTGTCCCTCTCCGAACTTCACCGGCGCACGTATTACGATAAGCGATGAGCATTGAGGCCGACAGGCACGTTTTACCAGCGACCGTTGCGAAATTAGACAGCTACAACACAGACATGACCTTTAGGATTTTTTTTGTATTTTATGAGGACACCAGTGTGACTTCCTCGAGCTCCAAAAACGGAGGAGTTGTTCGATTGGTATTTTGAGATCCAGGTACATTTGCGGAAAATGCCGAGCCTTGTCCATTTCGAGCATGTTCGGCGGTCGCCGTCGGGCATGCACCTCCCGCCTCCCTTGTCACAGCGCTCCAACAGCGCTCGTAGTCGCGTAGATTAACAATAAAATGATCCGAGTTGTTGATACAAGGTGTGCAGCTTCAGGCCTAGATCTGGCTGGTACTTGTGTCTTGAGCCACAGTGAACACTTTTTCCGATTGATCTAACTAATGAGTCTGCAAATCCTGCCGACGTTGGGATCATGAGTGCGTGATCAGCGACACATCGTGTCGCAAAGTGCCCCAGAAGTGCATATCTCCGTGAGTGTATTGAAAACGCGCGGAAAATCTCATTACAAAGCATTCAATACCTTATAAGTGCATTGTTGGACGCGCTATAACCTGCTGTAACCTGCACAAAAACAAGGGAGCAAGTACGAGGCGGTTGAGCGAGTCTGAACGAATCAGTATAGCTTACTACTCATGAGCTGATTTTTTGCACAAACACAGATAAGTTGGCCTGGCTGGCGGCCGCTGCCTTGCCCACCATCCAGGCCTGCGCGGAGGACTATTCTCAATACATTGGGCGGGACGTGACATGCCTCGCCGTGAGCGGGCGGCGGTCGGGCCATCATACTGGGAAGCTTACGTTAGTCTGTGCCTGGATCTCAAAATACCAATCGAAGTATTACTCCAAAGATACATGCTCGTTCCAGAACCTCGGTCTCTGTACACTGTACAGTAATCCCAATGGGGGTCACGGTCCAAGCTGGTACACGTAAAACTCTGTAAAACTCTACCACATCCATCTCTCGACTTACAAAATCGTTTCAAAGGCATAAGGATGTCA
>JABCKH010008038.1:0-16036 GCA_018851285.1 Lyophyllum semitale | reverse complement strand
GACTTCTACAATACTTTACATTATCACACCTAGTCATAACTTAAGTCAACATCATTTCTGATTTGAAATGACAGAGTAAATCAAAAAGAATATAATATATATTAACAGTTAGATTAAACAATCGAAGTAAACTAAGAAAGGCGGGGGAGCGAGCGCATATGCGGGATCGAGGCGTGGGGAGTCGTGCTCGCCCGCCCCCGCCCCCACCGCTGTGTTCCCCGCCCCCGCCGCCCCCGCCGTCGTTCCCCGCCGCTGCTCTGTTCCCTGCCGCCGCCGCCGTTCCCCTCGTTGCTGCGGTTGTTCGGTCGGCATGGGTCTGGGTTGCCGTCATTCGCGCCGTTTCCAGTCGTTGGGTCGGCGGCGGCCCTACGGGCGCAGACTGCGGTGGGTGGGCCGTTCTGGGTGGTTCTGAAATGGGGGGGGGTGTCGTTGGGTTAGTTGGGGCTGCAGGAGGGGCGAGCGGCGGTATCGGGGGTCGCTGGAGCGTGACGTGGCGGTCCTCGGCGCGTGGGTGATGCCACGGTCGACGTGGCGGCCGTAGCGGGTGGTCACGGGCTGCGGTCGCAACGTGGCGGTCGTCGGGGCCGTTTCTGGCTGTGGCTGGTGTTGCGGTACGTGGTCGCGACGTGGCGGCCGTGGCTGGTGTTGCAGTGGCCGTTGGGGTCGATGTGGGCGGCGTCCGGTGCTTCTGGATGACGTGGCGGCCGCCGTGGTCGTCGCTAGGCGGTACCGGTCGTTGTGGGGGGTGGGGCGGCCGTTGTTGGCGACGTGGCGGCTGTGGCGGTCCCCGGCGGCTGCTGGTTGTCGTTTTGGACGACGTGGGAGTCGTGGTGGGCTGTGGGGGGTCGCTAGCGACGTGGCGACGGGGTGGGACGTGCCACGTACCTGCCGGCTCTCCCCCTGCTGGGGTCTGCCCTTTGCCCTGCCCCCTTCCTCCGTTTCTCCTCCGTTCGGGTCGTTGCTGCGAGTGGCGACGTGTGCGGCATTGTCGTCGTCGTTGTGGGGCGCGTTGGTGGCAGCGCGGCGTGGGGGAGCGAGCGGCGGCGGGGACGATGGTGGTGGTGGGTGGTGGTGGGAGGAAAGCGGCGGGGTTCCAAATTGATGGCACCGACGCCCGAAATGGGTCGCACGGGCCCTGCGTCAGAGGGTGATTAGTACCCGTTAGTTAGTAGGGATCTTAACGGCTCGTTGGTCTAGTGGTTATGGTGTCCATACTATGTTGATTAGTCATCACATCAGTAGGGTTGAGGGTTCAACTCTCGGTAATGTTATTCTTTTTTCCTATTATTAATGACAAGCTCCTGTCGTTGGAGTCCTAACAGTCTGGTCGGAATCCGGTCAGAATATTCAGTCCAGTGGACTCCACTCGGACAAAAGTCCACTCATTGTCTGCAGACTTTCAGTGGACTGGCCGGAGTCTACTGAAAGTCCAGTGGACTCCAGCTGGATACCAAGTGGACTGGACCAGCCAAATTCTCAAATTTGGCATGGAGCAAAATCCAGTCAGAGTCCACCCAGACTCCACTGGAGTCCGGTCGGACTGACCGGAGTCCACTGGACTCCGAGTGGAGAAGGGGGGGGAGTGTAAAGTCCTCTAGAAAATGTATCAATTTGAACTATAGAATACATGAGGAAAAAACAAGCAATGTACAACATTTGGAAAGTGGTCTAAGTATGTGATGCCTCACAAAAGAAAAAAATTGCCGCGAAACAACGATCCCAGAGTGCCCACGTCACAAACCCTCAACCCAGATGACCCTCCTCGGACCTCTGCTGTATCAAAACCACCCCAAACAGTTGACGAACATCGTCTTGTGAGCTTGATGGACCTGGACACAAACCTGGACAGATGATATATGTTAGCGCAAACAGTTTTGCATGAGGAAGGATTTCCATACTCACCGAAGCACAGGACGAGGCACGCAGAGAACAGCAGGGAATAGAGAATAAGTAAAGAGAATCCTGAAGAAGTATCTATACTCACAATGTATGCAGCAAATAGACGGCAAGAACGGCAAGGGGAGACGATGGTGAGCACGACTCGGAGGGGGAAGTGATGGTTTGAAAAGAAGAGATGTTGCCAGCAAGCGACAGCGTTGACTTCCGATATCAGAGTCTCAAACAACTAGGTGTGAACCAAGCGTGAACTTGCGCGAAATTCTTCTAAGTCCGAATAGAGGACCTCCATGAGAGGTCCTCCCAAGTAAAATACCTTGGTGATCCCATGAAGAGGGATTTGTGATGTTTCCTTCAGATGTCAATTGAGACCCTGTTGACCGCCCTGTGCCATTTGCTCATGGGAACTCCCTAATGTCCGATCACAAATGTTTTTAAGGGATCCGAACAAGTTGGCTGTTGGGTCAACGTGAATGCAACATGCTGCCTCTGAAGGGTCAGGGAGAGGATACGGAGGTGTTGGTGTTCCACCGAAATTTACACGGCCAGACACAGCCAAAACATCATCATGAAGTCGGCACCCTCTTTTCAGACTGACATTCGCGAGCCAAAGACGAAGGAAACTACGCTATACGGAGTCGCAATGGCGTGGTACTTACTTCCACATTGATATCCCTGACGCACGAATGCTCCTCTCAGCTTCTCATATTTATCCTGTGACATGCATTTTGATGTGTCCTCCCCCCACATAGCTGCAGGGGAAACTCGCACACGCGCTCGATGATACTCAGGGTGCAATGGATGGGCTTTGTGGCACCCGTCGCGAGCAGGCCCGCCCCACCGGTGCCACCTGTGGAGGGGAGGAAGAAGGGCCTAGGAAGGCATGCCTGCGTATGCACATGAGCAAGCGCACATGCAGTGAGGAAGACGAATCCGCCAACGCAGGCAGGCCCTTCAGTGCGAATTCACGTCTACGAGCACCTGCGAACAGGTCCAGTCGGAGTATTTAAGGGCAGCATCTTGTGGGGGCACTCTACTCTTAGGACGTCAACTGCCTCTGTGAAGTTGTTCGGAGCGTGTATTGGGATCGTGCAGTGGTTGGGAGCGGACTAGAGCCCAAGTACATCTTTCGACAGCTACAACCAGCTGTAAAATAGCCTTCAGGCTTTTTTCCTGGACTTCCTCCTTTATTGCTCGCTCAGCATTCTATTTATCCGCCACAACCTCATCCTATCTTCTTCCTCGAACTCCTCGCCTTCCTCCCAATGCATTTTCGCTCTCTTCTAATTCAGACCCCCCCCAGTCTCTTCGAGTTCCGCTTCGGAATCACTGTCGTCCCTGCAATCCCATCCCACCTTCCCGACCACATTACAAATCGCCTCCGTCTTCCATCTCAAAACGTTGGAGCTCTCAAGCAGATAGAACGCATCGATCCCCGCCCCTTGCTCCTGGCTTCCCTTCAGACATGCAATCAGCCGCCCCAAATAACTACTTCTTTGCTGCCATGTACCGGAGTGCTTTGAACCTTACCATAAACTTGGATAGGGCTTCGACGACATCGCGTCCGTACTTGATCCGCTCTAGGCTCCCAAAACGATTCAAGCATTGGCTCGCTGCCATATTAAGCCGATTGATATACAGAGTTGTTTTTTGGAGGGCAGAGCCTCTCCGGTCGTGTTGATGAGTTCTAGGGTTGTCAGCCTAGCGTCTAGGAAGGGCGACACCCACGACAAACCGCAGAATGTCAGAGAATGGGAGTGCAGTCGCTGTGCATGGATAAGGAACTTGGAGAGGGCGTTTGTGTGGTGCTAGTTCTGTCTGATGTCATGCCAAAAACCTCACAAATGAGCGTTCTGCAGTTCTTGGAGAGCCAAAAAGAGGATTTCTGAAGGAATCACTGCCTAAGCTGGTGGGAGGATTGCGATCGAAGATGCGGATTTGAGGTAAATACGCCAATACATCTCTCACGTTGTTAAACTTTTTGAACTTGACCTCAAGGGCCCTAACTTCACCTTGACTGCTGCCGGGGAACGACACAGCATCTCAGGTGCCCATATCCTGTCTTATGTGGATATGAGCGGGAGTGGGTAGGCGCCATGGCAAGTGCAATATGGAAAGTGCAACATGGCCATTGGCGCCAGCGTGCAAACATGTGAGACATGCCGGATCCACTTGAGCCTCTCTTCCATGCCTGGCCACCCTTGAATCTTCGTACACGATCTTCCTCGCTCTCAGCGTGCGCGTTGTAGCTTCCTTAGGTCCGTCCATCCGTCATCAAAAAAAAAAGCCTTACATAATCATAATAAAGTTCCCAACTTTTCCCTTAACCCTCGTCGACACTTCAGTCGTACCAAATTCTCACTCAGACCTCCCATGGAAACCCATGCTGCCCTCCGCAATACTGACATACTCCATGAAGTATTTGATCACCTAAAGGTCATACCACTAGAAGGCTATTTGCATATCGTTCCTGATCGCCCTCCCCCAGGCACTCGTGCTGCCCTCCTGAATGCAGCACTGTGCTGTAGCACATTCAGTGGTCCTGCTTTGGATGCTCTTTGGTGGAGATTGGAGGATGTTTTGAACCTGTTTCACATTCTTCCATCATTCAATAAGATTCGCAAATTCTACGTTGAGCATTCCAATTTCCGTAAAAGGCCTTGCCTAAACATTAACTGACGCCGCTTCGAATTCAACAGGTCCTTGACGGTCCTGTGACTGAACAAGACTGGGCGCGATTCAGTTTATATGCCAAGCGGGTTCGCCAGTTTACATTTATTGACGATCGTATCCATGCCTCTGTCTACTTGAAACTTTCCCAACTCAGCAAATTTTCACCGTTATTACCCAATGTTCAATATATCAACTCGATGCCGCGCGGTGCAGGCCTTCTGTATGTTCTCGCTCCGAGTTTGCTCAACATCTCTATCTGCCCGGATGATTCGTTTGACTTGTTTCTGACAGTCTGGGCTGCCTTAGAAGTGCTGGTTGAAGCCGTGCCCAAGCTCAGGGTATTACATATCCAGACAACCCTCATGGCAGCATGCCTGGCCTTATTCCCTCAAATGTCCAACCTTCGCAACCTTTCCCTGATGTGCAAAGGCATTCGCGATGTTGGTTTTTTCCACCCGTTGTCGATTTTGGAGCACCTTGAATCGCTCAAAATTGAGTTCGACAAGTCAGCGACAATGTTGACTTCATCGAATGCAGCACAGTTCACCTCTTTGGCCTTTCCCGCCCTCCATAATCTCAATGTTTGCATTCCGCCTCGACAAATTCCTGCCTTGCTTAATGGCTTCGAACAACATGCTCTTCAAGCACTCGAAATCCACTTTCCCCTTGCATCCAACCCTGACCAGCCCCTACCCATACTTGTACCAGAACCAAATATGTGGATATGAGGTCTGCAAGAGATCACATCCAAATTCTCTTCATTAAAGGAGCTGATATTGGGCTATCAGTGGCACCAACATGGTATGACTGCTCCAGCATCATTCCAATTATTTGAACCCCTCCTCAATCTTCATATGTTGGAGACAGTTCACTTTGACTTTCCATGGCTATTATTTTCTGACGATGAGTTCCAGAAAATCGCGGCGGCGTGGCCCAAATTGAGTACCCTTCAATTCGCCGGATCTATCGGTACTCCCAAGGCGACTGTCGCTGCGTTGCAGTCCTTGGCGATTCAATGCCCCAAGCTTCACAGTTTATCTGTCCCATTTGATGCTCGTCAGCTCCCCCCCACCGTGATGGACGACGCTCCTGTTTCGTTCAGTCGATTGAAGACTATGGACTGTTAAAAGTAGTTTTGCACTGCGGAACCACTGTGCTAGCGCTAGCACAGTGGTTCCGCAGTGCAAAACTACTTTTAACATAAATAAAGAGTTACCCTCCAATTATTTACCCAGTGGTCGTCACACCAGTTTGCCGAGCGCTGTGAGGGAGTGGTTGTGTGGGTGCATGTAGGGATTTAACCCAGCGACTACTTCTGCCTTTGCGGGGGATTGAACCCGGCTTGTGGAGGGCTTACGTAATAACTCTTTATTTATGTTAAAAGTAGAGGTGGTTCCGCGGTGCAAAACTACTTTTAACATGGACACGCAGGACTCCCAAATTGAAAGCCCGTTGTCGGTCGCTCGACATCTCGACAGAATTTTCCCAAGCCTCAAGACCATTCAATCAACTCATCAGGGCGAGCTTTGGAGCGAAGTCGGTGACCACCTTCGACTACTGAAAGCCGTCTGAATGGATCAGAAGGCTCATGATCTTGCGTTGATGAAAGGAGTGCGCTCAACTCGCCGTTCAGCCACATTGGTCTAACTCAATAGAGGGATACATCTTGTACGCCACTCCAATCAACTTTCTATTCCTGCTCATTTTGTTATACAGGTTGAAAACTCCGAGCTGTTGGCGAGCACATCGTCTTGAAGTTGTTGGGTGTATTGGCCTGTTGCATCTGAAGTTGCTAAATTGGTTCGAATTAGAGAGCATCTGCTTTCATCTACGCACCTTCCGTGTATCCTTCGCGCACCGCACTTGGTATATTATCAATTTGAAGTGAATCTGAATCGCTAATCATACAGTGTTCCTGCGACCCATGGCGACCCCACCCCGGCACACCATAGTACCCTGCTCCTAATCCGAATTGCGACGCCTCTCTATGTAAATGAAGGTGACGACTATCTCGTGCAGGCTGGCTATCCACTTGAAATTCCGTCCACGATCTTCCTCGCTCTCAGCGTGCGGGATGTGGATTATCTATAAAAGGACTTCTCTGGCGAGGGGAGGCTGAGGGCGTGCTGGTTTCTCCATGCTCTGATCTGAGCTTCGAGCTTTCTAATTCGATGACATTTAAGACTCGGAAGGCGGAGGTGCTGACCTTAGGCTTCGGGAGTTCCACAGTTTTGATAATGCGTTATAGGCAACTTGAACACTGCGCAGAAGCATATAGTTACTTACGTAATTATAATCAAAGCTCAACCTTGCTTCCTGCTAACGATCTCTAATCAAACGCGATCTAAACGACCTTGTGAATACTTCCGACGTAGAACGACTTCTCACCCATGGAGCCTCATGCTGCCCTCCGCAATGCCGACATACTCTATGAAGTATTTGATCACCTAAAAGTCATACCACTGGAAGGTCATTGGCATGTCGTTCTGGATTACCCTCCCCCGGATACTCGCGCTGCCCTCTTGAATGCAGCATTGTGCTGTAGTACATTCAGTGGTCCTGCTTTGGATGCTCTTTGGTGGAGATTGGAGGATGTTTTGAACCTCTTTCGTATTCTTCCCGCATTCAATAGGACTCGTGGCAAATTCTACGTTGAGCATTCCAATTTCTGTCAACGGGTCTGCCTAGTAAACAGTAACTGACGCTGCTTCAAACCAACAGATCCTTGACGGTCCCGTGACTGAACAAGACTGGGCGCGATTCAATCTATATGCGAAGCGGGTTCGCCAGTTTGTTTTTACCGACGATCGTATCCATGCATCTGTCTACTTGAAACTTTCCCAACTCAGCAAATTTTCACCGTTACTACCCAATGTTCAATATATCAGCTCCATGCCACGCGGCGCAGGCCTGCTGTGTGTGCTCTCTCCGAGTTTGCTCAATGTCTCTATTTGCCCAGATGATTCGTTCGACTTGTTTCCGACAGTCTGGGCCGCCTTAGAGGCGCTGGTCGAAGCCGCACCCAAGCTCAGGATATTACATGTCCAGACAATACTCACGGCAACATGCCTGACCTTATTCCCTCGAATGACCAGCCTTCAAAACCTCTCACTGATGTGCAAAGGCATTCACGACGTTGGTTTTTTCCATGCGTTGTCGACTTTGGAACACCTTGAATGGCTCAAACTTGAGTTCGACGAGTCAGCGACAATGTTGACTTCATCGAATGCAGCACAGCTCACCTCTTCGGCCTTTCCCGCCCTCCACAGTCTCGATGTTTGCATTTCACCTCGACAGATTCCTGCCTTGCTTGATGTTTTCAAACAACATTCTCTTCAAGCGCTCGAAATCCACATACCCTTCGCATTCGACCCTGACCAGCTCATATCCCTGCCCATGCCCAGACCAGAACTCAATATGTGGACACATGGTCTGCAAGAAATCGCGTCTAAATTCTCTTCATTAAAAGAGCTGATATTGGGCTATCAGTGGCACCGACATGGTATGACTGCTCCAGCGTCATTCCACTTATTTGAACCCCTCCTCGATCTTCATATGCTGGAAACAGTTCATCTCGACTTCCCATGGCTATTATTTTCGGATGACGAGTTTCAGAAAATCGCGGCAGCGTGGCCTGAATTGAGTACCCTTCGATTGGCTGGATCTATCGGTACTCCCAAGGCCACCATGGCTTCGTTGCAGTCATTAGCGGTCCAATGCCCCAAGCTTCATAGTTTATCTGTCCCATTCGACGCCCGTCCGCTCCCACCCACCGTGATGGATGACGCTCCCATTTCGTTCGGTCGATTGAACACTATGGACACACAGGACTCCCCAATTGAAAGCCCGTTGTCGGTCGCTCGATATCTTGACAGAATCTTCCCAAGCCTCAAGACCATTCAATCGACTCGTCAGGGCGAGCTTTGGAGCGAAGTCGGTGACCACCTTCGACTACTGAAAGCCGTCCGAATAGATCAGGAGGCTCGTGACCTTGCGTTGATGAAAGGCGCTTAACTCGCCGTTCGTCCACATTGGTCTAACTCAACATCTTGTGCGCTGCTTCGAACAACTTCCTCTCCCTGATTGATTCTCACTTTGTTACACAGGTTAAATTTTTTGAGCTGACGGCGAGCACACTGTGTTGTCGGGTGCTACACCTATGTACTCTAATTTCTAACACGAGATGCGCTCAAAACTACAGAAATGGTTCGAATTAGGGAGCATCTGCTTCATCTGCGCACCTGTGCATTGTTCTGTGGACGGCATGTATCCTTCGCGCACCGCACCCGGTGGTACATTATCGATTTGAATTGGATTTGAATCGCTAATGATACAGTGTTCGTGCGAGGTATGAGTATCTCGTTCCAGTACATCATAGTATCTTGTTCCAGTACCCCGCTCCTAATCCGAATCGCGACGCCTCTCTATGTAAATGAAGGTGACGACTATCTCCGGCACCATATGCTCCCCAGGGCGGAATATCTCAAGAGAGGCGGGTCGAACTTCTCCAACCATTCTGATGCCCTTACGATGAAATGTAGCGACCGGAGTCTTTGCTTCGTCGTTGAGAATGAGCTACGATTTCACAGGCGGCCATTGTCAGCACGAGAAGGCGCTCGATATGAACAACCCGGAACCCGATCTACCTTGGACGTGAGACCTAGGAGCCATGCATACTCTCGGCCATCAGAAGCGGTGAATATGCGACGCCTGGGGAGCCATGCCTTCAAGTAAGCCCACATCAAGTGAAACCATTAAACAAAAGAGACAGACTCACCGCCCATAGGTTCCCAAGGCCCAAGGGTTCCATCGAAAGTAGTCACTGGTCTCAATCTCACGTCCCCCGAAGCGTAGGACAGAGGAGGCCGCCAAGTTGTGCTCGACCTGCCCAAGGCGCGCAAAGGTGTCGTGCATGTCAACAGGATCGCCGTCTCTCTCTGGCACATCATTGGGCACGGCGCAGCTTATGGTGGAGACTCGTGTGCCGAGTACGAAGGGCGTCTCGACTTTGTAGATGACCTGACCATCCTCGTTGGAGTAGACTGAGTTGAAATGTGAACGCGTTGACAGGTAGAGGTGCATGGGATCCGTAGCCGTGCTGAACGCTTCGTTGCGTGGTTTATGTGCCAAGGAGTCAGAAGATGAAGTGCATGGCGGTGTAAGCTGAGAAAGGATTAATGACAGAATTGTCGTTTGATGCGGGACCTTGATCGATATCACGATCGTACATATCTGCGTACTATGTCACTGCTCGCTAGCTCTTCTGGACGCCTCCAAGCGGTAGAATCTCCAGGTTGTCACCCTTTCGTGCCGCTAGCATATTCTTGGTTCAGTCCATCAGGGTCAGCTGCCTGGGTGGACATGCCTACTGACACATAATCTGCAGGAAATCTGCGACTAACTATGCGCGAACGTATCTTGCATCAATGTCACGACCAAACAGCTTGCCGGCCAACTGGCCGTACACCGCTTCCCTTGGCGGTGACAATAGCTCCGCACCATTTCTGGATATGAATGTCGACCACAGGCCGTCAACAGTGCGGCCAGCAGCGATCGCCTCGTCCCGTTCACCCCACCGGGCCTGGTGGTCATAAAAGGTCAAGCTACAAAAGCGGTGGCCATAGAGCTTCTTGAAGACGGTATCCTTGGATGCTCCCTGTGGTGACTCACCAGGACCTCGGAGCCAGCAACAACGTCGACAGCGAAATAATCCGCAGGCCATCGGCGGGCTATGGTAGCATCTTCCTCGTGCTTGATAGGCTGGAAGCCAGGGGCAGGCACTGGGGAGACATCTCACTCTCGCTTGATAGGCTGGAAGTCAGGTGTAGGTGATGCAGCGTATGGTGACTTGAGGGAGTAAAAAGGAGGTTATCGAAGACTCGCGGCTCTCGTCCTTAATGATGGGAGCCCCCCTCTGAACGATAGGCAGCAGGGCGTCAGAGTCTGAATCAGATGAGACTTTGATGATCTCTGGAGACGACTCCGCATGTATGCCAGAACCCGACGACATCTCAATGATCGACACCGCCCTCTGCTTGCCCTTGTGCTGGGAACGGTGGTCGTCTTTAGATGGGTTCATAGTTCCTCGGCGAGCATGCTTCAGTGGCCGCGTTGTGTGCTTGTGTTGTAATGTTAGGGAGGGGCGCGTTCGACATTGTAGAATTAGAGGTGGGGGTGGAGAACGAAATATGTGATATCGTGGCACGAGAGGAAGGAACGGAGTTGTGGTGCTCAAAGGCCTTGAGTTGCTATTTTGTCTCCTTGCGTTTCACGCACGCCCGCTCAGCAGGTAAATTGGTGCACAAATCAGGGGCCATAGCCGGGGGGAAGCCAATGCGAGGCAAAGTCCCGACACTCGTTAACAAGAGACGATTTCAGAAAGATGCGGGAACCATGCTCTACCGAGACGACATGGCCCTCGTTGATATCGACCCAAACACCAAGTGCGTCGTGATAGACTTGAACCTGAAGGTGATCCAACGCTGGCCCGAGCCCAACACGAGAGGCAACTCCGCTGGAAACAACAAAATGCGGCCAAGAAAAGCCGTCCTGTACTTCGATGACAGCAGGACCAGAATCGTTCTACTTAGAAGGTTAGCTCAACCTCGATCAACAAAAAATCGATTGTTCGTACCTTGCTCCAGCCGTAGAAAACGACTGTCTGGTTGTGCAAACGGAGGCTCCGAATACGGCGTTCATCCTCACGACACCGGGCCTCCCGGAGTGAGCTCTACTGCATTTGTAAAGATCAGGGCCATATGTGAGGAGTACGTGGGGTGTGGCCGCGCTGCTATCGTTGCAGGAAGGGCAGGCCCAGCTGCCTGACGGGTAGATGTAGAATAGAAGGTGTTGCTGAGGAACTAGGTACTGCGTTTGACGAAGCCGCAGTCAGCGTGGGCAGGGAAGTAGCAACTGGCGTGGCGATCAGACGCGCGGGCGCAGGTGCAGAGGGACCAGGTGATGCAGATAGTGGTAGTGAGGCACGGGCAGCATCATGACATCCACCCGTATCTTGGCAGTGGGATTTGCACATCTTCTTTGCGCACCCCTTGCGCAGACGCGTCGATTTGCATCCGAGCATAGTGCACTGCTTCTTCCCATTACTAGGACCTGGAGCAGTGCTCGTTGAGGTCAAAAACTGATTCAAGATCGCTTGAGGCGGGCGGCGTGAACGTAGGACTTGCAGGCCCGCTGTTGGTGTAAAAGCGAAAAAAATCGCATTCCGCTTTGGTGACGGGATCTTCTTTCTTGCACTATATTAATACATTGTGGATAAAATTCTATGCATGCAATTGAAGGTGCTTGTGGCTCACCGATGCGAAGAAACACCCTTTATTGCGGCCCTCCTTCTTGACCGTCAACCCAGGGAACCACGCCGCGGATGAAACATTCAATTTCTGGTGGGACCATAGTGACCCTGAGTGTATATAATTAGGCGGGCCCTTGCAGATCTTACTGGACCTCTGTAGGCAGCCTTGTGGATGGGCAGGAGGCAGACTGCACTGTGTTGGGGCACCAGGTTAAATGTGTTCAAATAAATAAACAAACATTGTAATGACAATAATGACAGAGTGCACTCCGTACATCGGCAGCGGCGATGACTAGCCATGTAGCAGAGGGCGAAATCGATTGAGGACCATTCTCGCTCGTTGGAAAGGTATCTGACCAGCCGATGCTAAAGCCTCGGCGCAGCCTAAGGGGTGCACTAGCTGGGGATACACCTGGGATACACTTTCAGCGGACACGGACGATTCAGATCGTTGTGACAATCCAGAGAGTTATGAAATAAGTAATATGTTGACAACTCGTACGAGGCTAACGCGGACGGGCGCGGAGTTTCCAAACTCGGAACTTTCACGCGGGACCAGCGCTCACGGGATTGACGGTGATCTTTTTTTTTTTTCTTCCAACGAACGATTTGACAACGATCCACTAAACATACCTTTCTCCTACCCCTTCTCCTCCTTATCTGACTGATACCCATCCCAATGCCCTAGTACGCCAAGGCTACGACTCTGTGGTTACGCGGCGGTTACATAACGCCTTGGTCCGTGGGCCAATTTTCGTGCTCTCAGATATCCTCGGTACGAATAGTCGTGCGACGTTCCTGTCGAGTCCTGATATAGCCTGTATATCCATTATCAGCCATAATGGAGGCCTGCAAGACACACAAGGCTGCCGCCCCGGGTCTACCTCAAGTGGACTGCTTCGCTCACCGCGCCAAACGTATCACTTATCCAGTATCTTCGCTACTGATGGACCCTGGATGGCCCTGCTTCTTCCCGCACCCGTCGTTATCGCTTAATCGCACGCTTCCTAGCGGGAGAGGATCATGCCATTGCGGCGGCCCACTGATTCAGTGATTGGGTCGTCCCAGTTGGTCATGGGATGTCTGCTGCAGGTATCGGGATAGGACGGAAAGAGCAGGGATATTGGAAATTTCGCACCCATGTACTAATCTACAAGGCTGCTGGTGTTAATGAGGCTGGTGTCGGAGCCATTCGGCCGGTCACGGGGCCGTACATTCAGCAAATCGAGATGTCTTGATTGACAACGTCCCTATTCTCTGCTTTCTCGGAAATTCACGCGTGTCCAAGTTATACCCTCAAGTTGGCACACACGGAATTGGGCCCGATAGTTCACAACAAGTCAAATCATTCAAACTTTACCGACACCCGGCACTTTCTCACTTATATACGGATCCACACCTTTCGACTTTGCCCTCTCGAATCAGCCCCCGATTTCCTTCTAGACTCGACATAGCTTAGATCCCGCAATGCCGACCCCGTCTCCAGCACCACCCGCCAATGGTCAAGGATTGCGGCCGGCGAAGAAGGAGCCTTATCCCTGGTGGTTAGGAGGTATGCAGCAATCGTCTCTCGTTTTAAGAATCGAGAATCTCACCGTTATGTCGACATCGTATAGGCTTGGCGGCCACCATTGCGGCTTCGGCTACCCAGTATGCTGATCTCCCCTCAAATGACAAGCTGTCTAATTCACAATTGTACTCAGCCCTTTGGACCTCACTAAAGTTCGATTACAAGCGTCCGGCGATAAAAGAATGATAGAGAGTATAAAGAAGACCTATAGAACTGCAGGTGCGTTGTAATCTATGGACCGCTCATAATGTCTTCTAATCATTGCGTCATACTCATGTAGGAGTCCGCGGGATGTTCGACGGTATTACAGGAACGTGGATGCGCCAGATGTCATACTCGATGTGTCGGTTCTGGGCGTATGACGAAAGCAAGAAGCTGCTTGGGGCTGGGAAGGATGCACCTGCGTGGAAGCTCGCTTTGGCTGGCAGTATGGGTGCGCTTACCCTCTTACGCTCCTATTGTGAATAGCCCTTGATCGTTGATGGACTTTAGCCGGAGGCATTGCTGGATTGGTTGGGAATCCTGGAGGCACGTTATTTTCCTAGTCCTCCAAATACGCCTTCCTCATGATGCGCTTTTCTCCAGAGATCGTTATGGTCCGGCTTCAGGGTGACTTTGCGAAGCCGCCCGAAAAGCGGTTCAATTATAAGCATTGCTTCGATGCACTATTCAGAGTAAGCAATCCTGCTTTCCCCGCACTTTTCCAAAAAGGGCTGTTCTATGACATGTGACATCATATCGTGTGGTGATCGGTGCCTTCTTTCTTGGTCGTGTGCGACTGCGCCTTACTCCATAAACGGAGATGTGCGGGTCGGCAACCGTCGCCGAATCTCGTTTGAGACACGGTGCAGAGGCACGCTCGACGCTGGGAGTCTTTCCACGTGAACAAATACTGATGCTTTGTGATGGTTCTGATTTAGATGGTCCGCGAAGAAGGTGTCTCATCTCTTGCACGAGGCGTCGGCCCAAATGTGTTCCGAGCCATCCTGATGAACGCGAGTCAACTGGCATCGTATGTGCTCCGTTTTTTTATTGGCAGCTTCTTATCCTTTTTCCTTGTAGTTACGACTTTTTCAAATCAGAGCTTCTGAAGACGAAATATTTCGAAGATAACATCCTCTGCCATTTCACCGCCAGTTTCGCCGCCGTACGTCCCTTTCCGCTTGG
This sequence comes from Lyophyllum semitale, assembly GCA_018851285.1. Taxonomy (NCBI): domain Eukaryota; kingdom Fungi; phylum Basidiomycota; class Agaricomycetes; order Agaricales; family Lyophyllaceae; genus Lyophyllum; species Lyophyllum semitale. The sequence continues at coordinate 1,421 of JABCKH010008038.1, read as the reverse complement.
CTCACATCGCTAGCTCACTTATATTACTGCTGTGTAGGGCACAGTCGCCACGACCGTCTGCTCACCTGCCGATGTCCTAAAGGTCCGTTCAGCGCGCCCTTCTTCCCCACGCTCGATTGACAATCTCACTTTCTCTAGAGTCGCATAATGAATGCCTCGGGCCCAGGGTCCAACGTACGTCGCATCTCCCATCGCTTCGCCTCACCCTCCACCACTGACTATCATCTCCCACTAGTCGACGCTCGGTGTCATCAAGGCCTCGCTTAAGAATGAAGGCGCGATGTTCATGTTCAAGGGCTGGGTGCCGGCCTGGTCGCGTCTGCAGCCGACCACGATATTGATCTTCCTGACGCTCGAGCAGCTGAAGAACGTTGTGGACTTCTCGCGTTCGAAAGGCGTTACGCTGTTCTAAGCGCTCGTCCCCGGACCCGCGGCGACTAAAGGCGATGGTGGAGTTTGAGGGGCAATCGTCCCATGGATGAGCTTAGCCACATCTCCACTTGCTAAGCGATCGGTTTTACCCATGCAGGCGGTTGCATATTCTCAGATCTTTTGTTGGTGATATGGTGTATCATAGATCGGAGGTCGGGGGCGGTTGGGGCGGTTGTACGATTTTTGCTTTTAGGTGTGATGGGGAAACTGCTTAATTACGGACTGTTTGATGATTGCGTGTAGGATAATTTGTATATAAGCGCGCTGAGGTGTCGCAAATGTATATATACTTAGGTGTTTTATCGTTCGCCCTGACCCGATTTCTTATGGGATGCGTCTGCCATTTGCAACTTAAGCGAGGTAAGTAATTCCGGGTAGGGTACACATGCTTCTGCAGTCGTATCAAAATCTATTCCGATTCCATCTGACAAGTGAAAAACGGGTGCAGTATCTTCTCTAGATCTATGCTTCGAGTCAGTCGTCCTGTTATGTCGGACGTAGAAGAACCTTGACTCGGACGCGTTTCGGCAATCGGATCAGAATTCGCGAACAGTCACACGCTGACAGGGCGAACGCTGACAGGGCGAACGGACGCGTGTGACCTGGATTGACGCGACGCGTAAGGTTAGCGGGAGAGCCGTGGACAAAACGTCGCACGTTACACAGCCATCATTTGATTATCTGCATCTTATCTTACGATTGTCATCACTTCGCGTTGAACTCCTCTGCTAGTACTGCAAGTATCGTGTTTACTACCTCCTTGCGCGCCGTCCTAGTGTGCTCATATCTCTAGTCTCTACCTACTGAAGCTCACATTGAGAGAAATATGGACATCTACACGGCATCTGAGCCTGGTAAGCATATTTGTGGATCATTTCCTCTGAGTTCCTCTGCTACACAAGTTTTAAAGCCGAGAACAGCGTCCGTAGACCGCTATGACAGGCCAAGATAGACTACAGCTATCCTTGCACGTCTAAAACCAGTCAAAT
>JABCKH010008037.1:0-16063 GCA_018851285.1 Lyophyllum semitale | reverse complement strand
AAATTAAGTTTTTGAGATTAGGATGGACCCTAGCTTTCCGATTTTTAATAAAGTGTCTGGGTGCCGTGATTTTGAGCGAGAAAGTCTCAAAGTTGGTTTTCAGATCAGGAGGTTCCCACGGCTCAACTTCGAGACTTTCTTGCTCAAAATCACGGCACCCAGACACTTTATTAAAAATCGGAAAGCTAGGGTCCATCCTAATCTCAAAAACTTAATTTTTGGGGGTTTCCGATTTCTTCAAAGTGCCCGCATTACAATGTTATAACAAAATCTATCACTATCACAGCCAATCACGCGCACAGCCACAGACATTAGATGAGTATGGATTTGTTCTACCTTAGTGCGTGTGTCATTGTAGTTGTAATCACAATTACACAGATGCTATTTCATTGTTACAATTCGACAATCCACGAGAGCTGGTCTCCGAATATTCATATTACACGATGTACCTTCTTCCCGTCACAACACACTTTAACTTTCACATGGTCTGCCTGAGAGGTCACTTGCTCTGGCCAGATACCAAGGGAGGACGCCCAGCAGCCTTAAGGTCGTTGTTGATTTCCTCCAGGTGGTTCATGAACAGGCCTTTCAGACCATTCCACAGCTTCCGTTCAGGCTCTGCCGGAAGAAATATCACATATCTGCTCCTCGTGAAACAGATATCAAAACTTACCATAACCCTGTCCTGAGCGATTCATGGCGAAATCAATGATAGTCAGCATCATGGTCGTCTCCAACATGAATGCTGTAGTGCTCAATTAGCATCAAGAGACAGGAAAGAGTGGCAGTCATACCGATTGAGCCCTCTTGGACCCTCACTGGCTTGAGCTCCGCCTCGGCAGCCGTCTTGAACTCGTCGTAGGTAGCTGGGCTTAATGTTGGAAGCGAGTCAGTATGAATATTCGAGAGACGTACCACCATGAGGACAGAACCCAGTTTGATAGTTCGCACTTCCTTTGGAAGGTCACTTGAGTAATTCCAGCATAACTACGGAGAAAAATGCCGACAAACCAGGCTGAAACCCTTCGTAAACGCCGTAAATCAGTCCCATGAACTCTGTAGCGGCATTGCGGTGATAATACTGAACTATCAGGTGTGAGTAACGGTTAAATCGATACTGTCATTGACACTTGCCGGCGGACGGAAAATCTCAGTCGTAACGTCCCACCTTGGGCTTGAGATCAAAAAGTCCGCAAGAGGAATGTTCGGCTGTTTCGAAGGGGCAGTGAGGACACAGAAAATGGACGGGTCGGTGTGATCTTTCGAAATATTACCGACGCCAATAAACTTCTCCATGGCGTACTTGTACGGGACATAGCTTGGGTGACGGGGGATGTCAGCCTGTTTGAAAGGTAAAAAGATGACATGAAAGTCTTACTTCCTGGGCCAAGCGACCACATCAAATGGCGTGTGCTCTTGAGCGCAATTGAAGAGCTTTCCGCACACCCTGTGGAGGAATTAAAGTAAGTCTGACTATCTTGTACAGACACTAGATTGCGTACTTATACACGACTACGGTTTTTTGAAAGGTTTTTAGCGCTAGGTGAACGGTAAGTAGTGTTTCGGACAGGTACGCACTGCTCCAGGGGCTTTGATCTATATCAAAATTAGCAAGGGGGGATTCAAAGTCGCGTGGGTTCGCGAGACCATTCGCGCCTAGAGGTCCAAGCTCAGGTAGAACGTAGTGGGAGCCGAAGATCTCTTGGATATCTGTCACGACAACGGAAATAAATCTCACTGTCTTAACACGATGGAGGAACCAACGGACAGCATCGAGAAGGGCCATCGGGCAGAATAACCTATCGAGCTAACGTAAGAATGAGGGCAACAAGGAGCGAGCAGATCGTTTTACCTTGAACTTGAGGCCTCGCTGAATGACAAGAAGTTCTCCGGGGCGCACCATAATCCTATGAGACTATCAATTAAAAGTAATCTGGACATCGCGGCTGCTTACTTTCCGAATTCTGTCTGAACATCGAGTCTGCCCAACTACGGAAGGATCAGCATGTCACCATCGCTATTGCAGAACGCCCTTTCCCCCATTGACGCGTTGGCGAGATACATGTGGATCGCGAGACCTCCCTCAATGTTGGGTCGCCATTACCGGCGATGGTTTTTAAACCATCAACGAAATCAACAGAGGCACTAGTAGGTGGAAGATCGAAGGGGTGCCATGCGAGTTGCGTAGGACTAGTGTAGACTTTCGGGTTCAGAGGAAGGAAGGTAGATTCAAGCTGTGAACACAGCGTGTTAAATGTCAGAGAGTGTTGGGAATGGAAATGGCGAGGACATACATCAGGATTCTCAGGCAATTTCGTGAATCCCTGGTGAGCTACAGAGGGTCGAATACGGTAGAGTCCTTGAAGGGGTATGGTCTCTTCAAATTCCGTCTGGCATTTTTCCTGGTCGCGTATGTCGACGCGGCGGGCCCTGGCACGTCGTAGAAAGGGTATACCGTGCACGGTATCCCCGCGAAGCCTTGCTGGGCAGGGGCCGGACTCTGCGGCTGCGGCGTCGTGCTTGGGTTGTTGGTGGCCTTTGCCCTGCTCCCGCTAGCACTCGGCGAGGCACTTGCAGAGCCGGGGGCGGGCACGGCACCTGTCCACACATTTATCAACGTCTAGAGAAAAGACCGTATCCTTCAGTTTCCTTTCTTCGGTTCACGCGAAGCCACCGCGACCAATTGGAGGGGGGGCACATACGTTCGCAAGCTCCATGGTGGTGTCTTGCGCCTGTCCAGACCGATCGCTGATGCTACCTGCACCCGAACTCAGTCCAGCTCCACCGCTCTGTCCACCAACATCACCCTCGACACCATCCTCGCCCTTACCATCATCTTCACCATCATCCTCTGCCTTGGGGCCATCAACCGGCTCCTCCTCCGGCACCCCACGCTGCCGCACAGCATCCACAAGCTGCAAGATCACATCCTTCCGCATCCCCGCCCTCAGACACCCGCACACCAGATTCCACAGGCTCAGCGACACCCCCAACGCGCCCCAGTTCCAGATATTCGCCCCGCTCCCGGCGTCTGCGTCCGCGTACATCAGGCGCGCGGGGAACTCGTCCTTAAGTTTCACCAGCAGCGCACGGAAGATTGATGCGTCCGTGCTCGCGAATTTGCGGCCGTCGGGGTGTGCGGGTCCCGTACACGTGGGTGAGCGGCACACGTACTCGCAGCCGATGATAAAGAAGGGGCGCTCGATGTCGTATATCTTGATCGGGCCGGAGGAGATGCGGCCGAGGTTGAGGAGGGGCGCGCCGCAGCTGGCGATGCCGTTGAAGACGAGCGGCTGCGGGTCCCAGTAGAGGAAGCGGTGCTCCGAGGGCGTGTGGACACTAGAGGCGCTTGCAGTGAACGAAAAGTACGCATGGGAGGAGGGCAGCCAGAAGGTCTTGAGGACCGAATAGAGCGAGGGGATTGGTTGGAGCTGGTTTGGCATCGGCGTGAGCGAGTTGAGGTGGGATTCGAAGGCTTCTTCGACGTTAGGACCTGCGCTAGACATGGGGTTTGGCGCGGCGAGTGCGGAGAGGAGGATCGTGAGGAAGGCGTCGGGGTTTGCGCGTGCCAGGATTGCCCAGTCATCTTGCTGCAGATCGGAGTCGATCGGGACGTATAGATGGTGCTGCGGGTACCCGACGCTAGACACTGCGCCTGCCCGAGAAGCCTGCACTGGCTGTTAGACAATGTCAAAATTCATGCAGACCACTCACTACTGGGCCCTGGCTGCTTTGGCAAACGTGGACGAGAAGTGCCCAGAGATCCAGCAGGGAATCAATCCTTGCGTGGACGTCCTACAGGGCGCTTGACCTTGGGGCACAGGCTTCGCTCCAGTAAGATTTCTCTTGGTACTACCCTTGGGTGGGCCTAGCTGAAGTTTGTGTTGGCTGTTAGAACAACGTCGAAAGCAATGTAAAGTACTCACTGCTGGCTGCTTTGGAAAACGTGGCCGAGCCGTCCCCAGAGACCCAGCAGGTAATCCATCCGTGCGTGGACGCCCCAGGGCGCTTTACGTTGGGCACAGGGCCAAGATTCTCCTTTGTCCTCCCTTGCTTGCGCTTTGGCAGAGACTCTGGCGGAGATCGCGATACGATCGAAGTTGGAGACTTGAACGACCTTTATATAAAACCTCCGTGTATGTAAGTACGTACATAGCTGGGGTGCGACCCTGAAAGAATGCCAAAATTTGAACCGACCCGTCTGTTTCATTGGCCTGTTAAATACTGTATCAAGGCTCTCTAACCACTGGGAACCGACAAAGACTAGCTAGATGTTCATTTCACCTGTGGGTGCCAAGTGGGCGCTGAAAAAGACTAATGGACAGAAATCAGCCAATCTACCCCTTCGATGCATTCGTGATATGGATTTGGAGACCCTGAGACGCATTGTGCAGCAATGGAGGTACTTGTGTTGCGCCACGAACCATCGGACAGCCAGGCTAAAACGGACGTGCGATACAATGAATTCGAAATTGTACTGCTATGCACATACATGTACCATGGGGCTCGTAACATAGACACGATTCATTCAGAACTAGCCTGGAAGGATTCAAAATCGCAACTTGCGTACTTTTGCAAAGGCTCGGGGGCACACGGGGAACCAATCATAGCGCCGCCTTCTGCCACGCCCCCTCCACCCCATCCGCAATCGCCAGATATGGCATCAAATCACTCGTCAAGAACTCACTCGGCCACTGCCTCCTCACCTGCCCCTTCAAATAGTCCGCCGCGATTTTCACATGCTCGTCCTTCACGCCCGGCGCCAGCTTCTTGATCCCTGGCGCCAGCTCCTGCACAAGCGCATCGATGTACTCGAGTGTGACGGCATTGCCAGTGTCCAGCCGCACTTTATAGTGCACCCACTGCCATAGCTGCACACGCGTGATTTCCGCAGTCGCAGCGTCCTCCATGAGGAAGTTGAGCGGGATGCAGCCGTTGCCGCCTATCCAGGCCGAGGTGTACGCGAGCGCAGTCGAGATGTTCTCGCGGACGCCCTCCTCAGTGATTTTTCCCGGCACGGTCGTATTCAGGAGATCTGCAGCGGCGACCTTTACTTCCTGGCGTAGAACGTGGTACTGAACAGGAATGACGTCAGTGGATATTTGGCGTCTACATAAAATGCACGTGAAATTCACCTGGTTGGGCCCGAGCATATGTTCGTCGAAGATTTTGCGCGCGATTTGGTTGATGAGCGGATGTGCGATCCAGGTTCCATCGTGTCCGGCTTTCACCTCACGGAGTTTGTCCGCCTTGACCTTGTCCATGGCGGCCTCGTTAGCCTTGGCATCGTCCTTGATGGGGATCTGTGCCGACATGCCACCCATAGCTGCAACCTTTCGCCTGGGAAACAGACGTCAGAATCAATGGACCTCGGGAAACCAGGTGACATACCTGTGGCAAGTTTGAATTAAAAGTCTGACGTATGCGTCCATGAAGCCGACGGTCATTGTGACATCCTTCCTGTCAGGAAGCACCGCGCTTCGATCAGCTCTGCGCTTCTTGATGAAACTGAAGATGTAGTCCCATCTATAGATATACGGTGATCAGAAATGGACGGTTGTTTCCAGGATAAAAACATACCGGCCACAGTTGAGGCCTGATGAGTGGTTCCTGAGCTCAAAGAGGATTTCCTCCATGTGGAATGCCGCCGGAAGGGTCTCGATAAGAACGGTGGCACGGATAGTGTTGTGGGGAATGCCGATGTATGACTGGGAGAAGACGAAGATGTCGTTCCAGAGACGTGCCTCCAGATAGTGCTCCATCTTTGGCAGATAAAAATATGGCCCATGCCCGTTTTTGATGAGTTCTTTGGCATTGTGGTAGAAATAGAGGGCAAAATCGAAGATGGAGGCGGAAATAGGGACGTTGTCGATAGTGACGCGGGGTTCGTCGAGATGCCATCCTCGGGGACTAAGCTAAGGATAAGTTCCGAACCGGCCATCACGAAAAGACAAGCACACACCGAACAATGAGAACAGCAGGTTGGGCGGAGAGCTTGTACTGCTTTCCTCCGGACTCAAAGTCTATTGTGCGCCTGATCGCGTCGCGCAGGTTGATCTGGCCGTTGACCATGTTCGCAAAGGTTGGCGCGTTGGAGTCTATGACGCGACGATTTAGATATAGCTGAAAGAGTCGTTGAAAGGGGGCTCACCCTCAAAGTCAGCCATGAACGTCTTTGCCCCACTGTTTAAGGCGTTAATGACCATTTTGCGGTCGGTGGGGCCTGTGATTTCGATGCGTCGGTCCTCCAGTCCTGGTGCAGGGGGAGCGCAATGCCAAGAGGGCGCGGCACGGATGTGAGCCGTCTCTGGGGGGAAATCAAGAGGAACGCCTGCGTCAAATCTGCGCTGCGCATCCTCGCGGGCGACAAGGAGAGACTGTCTGGTGGACTCGAAGGTCTTATGGAGAGCGGCGAGGAAGTCGAGGGCGCCGTCGGTGAAAAGCTCAGCCTGGGCCTTGTGGGCAACTTTTGAGTGAATCTTTACGCCTTGAACCATTGTGGTGTTGAGAGGATGATTCAAAAGTTGATTGAGCTATAAGGCTTTTCGATCGGCTCTCCGCGTCCCCTTTTGAGACCTCAAAGCGGATCGACGTCACGTCCGGCGCCTATCACATGTCGGCCCGTCGTACTTGGAGGAGAACATGGTTATGACTTTGAAATCAGCCTTGAATGTCACATAAACATCGCCCATATCGTTCGGATCCATCCACGGAATGTTTTTGACGTCGGACTTGTCATGTAACGAACTTGAAGCCAATGTTCCATGCAGCTGAGATAGATAGTCCCTATTACTCGGAGGAATATCTTGACTGCGTCGGGAAACTCGGCCCCCCGGCATTCAAATATATATTCAGGTGCAAAACTTTTGGTGCCTGACGCCGACGGATCTCGGCACGACGCCGCAGATTTTACCGACGGTTCCCCGTGTGCGTGTCCGACTTCCTTCCGCCGGGTATACTAATAACCTATATTGTCGCAATACATACAGGACAGTCACGTTTCGTCAACCAATAATTTAAGAATCTTTCTTTTCAGACGATTCATCTGCCCGCACCTCAAGCACTGTGGCCGAATGCGAAGAAGCTGTAGGAGGCTGTTAGAAACTGGAGTGAACGACAGAATACAATAGTCACTAACCAGCCAAATCTTTTACAACACGCTCGCCAATCTTGATTACCCTCTTGCACGCCATCTGCCACACACCTACGCTCACAGAACCTGAAAACGTACGGGTAAGTATCACTCGCTGTGCTGCACAGACTACTCTCACTGACCAGCAGGAGCAAACGGGAATGACAGCCACCATCCCAAGGGCCCAAACCATCCTGGTGGAAGATAAAACACGGCCGCTTTTCTATACCACCACCCCACAATAAATTGCACGCCCGTCGTCATCAGCCACATGGCGGTATTGAACTTCATCGAGAATGCAGCTTTGGTAGACGTAACTTCATTATCTAGATGCGAAGCGCCACAAGGTCAGCCTTGCACATGAATACGGGAGGAGAGAAAGACGCACTGAGTTTCTCGAGGTCTGCTAGCCCTTTGTCCACGCTTCGCCGTAGCTTCGCCCACTTCGCAAACTGATCCTGCGCGCTCGTCTTTAGTAGCTCAGCCTTCGTGCTCAACACTTCTCTTTTCAACTCCCGCAGGCGTGTAGCAGTAGAGGAGTGGAACACTCTTAGGTAGAGCGCATATGCCTGCAGTATTAACATCACATCAGCACACCATTCTCTGTTGATTTGCAGCGGAAGATGTGCAGGTGGAATAGACGCACGAGTTCCAGCAGCACCGCCTGCCCAATCCACGAAATAAGCTGCGTCACAAAGACGAGCGCAAAGATGGCCAATATAAGAGACATATTTGCTCTGGGTGTCCTATTATTCGAGTATTAACCAAGCCAATTGGCGATTTCTAGCGCAGAAGTCCGGGCTTCTGGGGAGCCTCAGTGTATTCACTGAGGAGCGAGGAAGATCCAGGGAGGTGATGACGGTTCACGGAACACACGCGAGCGGAGACTTTCTTCGTGGCAAGGGCTTCTCAGGTTCACGTGATCCTCTCAATTAGGCCGATCTTCGTTCTCTCTTTTTCGTCCCTCCGCTCATCCCATCCCTGGTTCCTGAATTCCCTGGTCCTGGTCCTTCTTTTCCAAGGACTTATGCCGCACTCTCTTTACATTCGCACTCATTCATCCCTGGGATTTATATAACCACCACGCGACGCTCATGCATCACTGTCTGTCAGTCTGAACATTCTCGAAGTTCAGTCTCTAGTTTTCGAACATCTCCAGCCTGATCGCTCTCAGAATTGAGAGACTCTGGCGAGCCTGGCCAGGACATGTATAGCTTTTAGAGGTTCTTCAGTTGCCCTCGCACGTACGATATCGACACGGATGAATCTGAATATCAGAGACTGCGCTCAATCTGTTATGGCGTGAACCATGCTTTCTTAGCCCTTTGATAAAGGACATGCCTGAGGATCTATGGACGGTAGAATCTGAGCATCGAGAAGGGGGTGGATTGAAGACTTTAGTATGTACTCAAACCAGTACAACTTGACCCATTATTTCTGAGCAATGTGATTCTTCATAGAAGTTGATCAGAGCACTGGAGGAAAGGGACTGGCACAGGTTCAATTATTACGCACACAGGATCCGGCGCCTTATGGGTCCATTACTGGATGCACTAGACATCCATGAAACCGCCCTCGCATCCCTCAGTTCATACCATCCCATAAATCCGCTGCTCCCAAATCTGCGTGGATTGCACATAGACCTTATAAAGCCTTTAAAGACGCCATAGATACCTATACTCCTTAATTCCACCGTAACTGGGGTCTCCATATACGCTCAGACTGAGCGACCCAATGAGCTACCGGCACTTCTTTCAGCTATAGCTCACCGTTGTGCCGACCTCCGCAACCTCGAGTTCAAAATATTATTTGAAATGGGTGTCGATATGCCGCCTGTATACGAGCTCGCACTTCGCAAGCTCATTTGTGCCTTTCAGCACCTGGAGACTTTTTCCATCCGAGGTTCATTGACAGCGACCCCCGACATGATCCATCACCTCGGAAGTCTTCCTGGGCTTCGAGATTGTGGAATAATCTCCATTCCCTCCAACTTGGCAATGCTCGGTATTCAAAGTTTGTTCCCAGCGGGACATGACCTGTTCCCAACACTCCGATATTTCCATTTCGAAGTACCGAGTCTGGACATGGCGGCGGATGTGATAGAGTCATTGCAACGGCCGTATCTGAAACACGTGGCCATGTCCATCGAAAGCGGAGACACGGAATCCTCTTCCTCCCTCGCGAGGCTCACTGAATTATTTCTCCACCCTTGTCGCGCCTCATCGCTCACAGTGCTCTACCTCCGCGGGCCACAAGTGGACGGCACAGCCGATGCTTTTCGGGACGCTTTTAGATCCCTTTTCCCCCTCCAGGCACTCCAGACACTCATAATTCACTTCCCATGTGCTTCCGAGCTCGACGACGACTGGCTTGCAGATGCAGCCACCGTGTGGCCCCATCTGGCATCACTCGAGATCTGGCATGGTGCCGTCCCGAAAACGACGTTAGCTGGTCTGATCCCGCTAATCAGGCACTGTCCCAGGTTGCGCGACCTCTCGATTCAGGTCATCGCGAAGCCATTCGACCGTGACCTCCTGAAGGATGGAACTTGCAACAAGAATATCAGATGTCTCGGTCTGAAGGGGTCCCCCATTGAGGCACCGGTGCAGGTCTTTCGATGTCTTCTACAGATGTTTCCGTACTGGAAAAGGTTATCGCGCGGTGCCACTTTCCACTCGGTTCGGGAAGACAGGGCTTGGGAGAAGGTTAGGAGCTTGCTTGCGGAGAGCGTTGAGTTTAAAGAGGATGAATGGTGACAGCCTGGGACTCAGCATTTCGGACTTCCGCAACGGTTCCCTCGAAAGTCGAGAGCGGGTGGATGGCCAGTCGGGCTTAGAAAGGTCGTGGCGGGTGGCTGGCCCGGGTTACCATCATGTGCTGCGCTAGTCCGGCAACGAAGATGCGCCTGAAGCTATGGAGCTGCTTCGTCATGAACAACAAGGAAGGAACGTCATCGGGCCCAGGACCCAGCGCAGATGTTATCGAAGGCGAGATCGGCGCGACGTAAAGTATAGATAGAGTACACTGTATTTCTTCTCTAGCTCGTTTGAATATAATTGCATTATTGGACGCTCAAAGTTCGCTAGCACGCACTTGGGTTCTGATACGTTCTGAGCCCGGTCTCGTCTGGCTTCAGATCAGTCATATTTCGTGGCATAAATCATTTAAAGTGAGTACGAAGGGTACGCGGATTTATGGGCAGGCGTTCCATAGCGGCAATTGCAAACGATGAGGGGCGAGAGAGAGCAGGCTGCAACTGAGACAGAATTTTCTTGCTTCAATCCATTGCCGCTTGAGCAGTCTCCCTCTGGTTCTCAACACCTTACGTCCACCGTAGCTTGATCCGGGATGACGTTGAGGATAAGGTGCCACAAATGCGTCAAACATGGTCTTGGTTAGGCGTCATCGAATGGGGCAGCCCAGACGAGAAACGAAAGTCGGGGAGCAGAGATCTCGAGAATTGTAGTGTGAGCGCGCTTGTCACCATTTGAATGGACAAGTTCGTTGAGATAGCACAAATGATTCTATTTGGATAACTGCGCACGCTGGATATCCAGAAAACCCGACTCGAAACACACATCCACACCTCAGACGAGGCGTCCCCCGACCGCGAGCATCTCATGGAATGGGCCGATCCAGCTGCGAAACCATATTCATGTGCATGTCATAGATATCTGGATGAAAACATGGATGCCTGCTGCTGCGACGACTCCATCTACGCCTTCCTCACGTCTGCTCCTTTGCCGATCGGACCTTCTTTAGATGTTCAGCTTGGTCCTTCTCCAGTGGCGACGCTTTGCGTTGTACTGTGATCCCAGGCATGCAGTCAGCACTTTCATCTCGCGCCCGAGAAATCAGCGCTACGAACTTGGATTTTTGTGTCCGTTTTCAGACGGAACCACTGCGGGATCGGCCTGGATAGATAGCATCGTCAACACCTCTAATCTGCTGGCTGTCCAAATTTTCAATACGCACCGGTTTTGCTTCTTTGCCTTTGCCAGTTTTACTTTGGTACGGAAGGTTTTTTGGGAAGGCTAATCGTAATAAACGGCGTTTAGTGCTCGTCAGGATATATCGCAGAGAGCATCGGGGCGTACCATCGTCGTCGGCGTGCGATGTGGTGTCGTGCAGATAGAAAAATAAGGTTACGCCGGTGGCGTCAGCTGTATAGTTGTTTGTTGCTTGCTCGCCCATTTCGGGTGCTGCCGAACGAGCCAGCCTACAGGAGTCTGGGACTGGACCGTGGGAGTGACACGTAACGACGCGTATCCAATTCCTCGCGTAATTCCCGTGACACAACTTCCTCTTCTCCACCATGAAGCTCTTCAACTGGCTCCCGTCTCTCCTTCTTGCCGCTGCAGTCTTCGCTGCCGAGGCTCCCACTGAGCTCAAAATTGAGACGACGTTCAAGCCCGAGGATTGCACTGTCACGTCCACCAGAGAAGATAAACTTGAGGTCCACTACGTGCGTACTAGAGCTACCTGCGAAACGCTCGTAGATTCGATCAAGATATTTCACAGACGGGCAAACTCTTTGACACCGGAGCAAAGTTCGATTCCAGGTGCGTATCCTCTGCATTTATTTGAGCGACTGTTTCTTACCTCACACTACATAGTCACGATCGCAACAGACCTCTTCAGCTTACACGTATGCATCCGGAATAATACGGCGCGGTTTATCCGAGCTAACATAACATCTCAATCTTTTAGTCGGTGTCGGTCAAGTCATCCGTGGCTGGGACGCAGGCCTTGCCGGCATGTGTGTCAACGAGAAGCGTATCCTCACTATTCCGTCCGATATGGCATACGGTACGTTGCAGCGACGCTATATGATCAAATTGAGCCTAACTCCATAATTTCCTGGAACTAGGTTCTCGGGGAGCTGGCGGCGTCATCCCTCCCAACGCTGCCCTCGTCTTCGACGTCGAGCTGGTCAGCTTGGAGAAGGGCAACGGCAATCGCGAAGAGCTTTGAGGAAGCAATATAATTTATACCTGCTGCACTTATCTATCTATCGCATGTACAGCATTCAAGGCATATGACACTGCTATGGATCCATTGTGTGATAGCGGCAAGTCCCACCTTCATTCTACAACCTTCTATGGTACTGCGACCTGAACTACAGTGAGTCCCGTAGAAGAACAGTGCACATATTGTCATAATTTATCATCTCTATTCTCCCACCCACTCTTCCCAGGTCATCTGCTTCTGCCAATTTGCATCATACAGTTCACCACACGCGTCCAAACCAGTAGCGCAATCCACACAGCATGACGTGCAATTGTTGGTGTGCTTGCCTTCGTTGAAGCACATCTGGCAAAAGGCTTTACCGCAATGCCGTGCGTTGCAGCACCAATGATACGGGTCGTCCTCTATGCCTTCGGGTTGTTCCCCGATATGGTCCTCGCAACTATCACATAACTGGGAATCGCCGCATATACTGCACCACCCTATGAGACTACAGTGACGGCACTTGAGCAAACCGCACTGCCGGAAACGCCAAACAATCTTATTCCTCTCCATATCGCAGTCGTCGCAGACCCAGGTATCCCCGTCCTCGCATTGAAAGCCACCTTTTGGCGCGCATTCTTCGCAAATGAAGCCAAGTATGTTCCCGCTTGTTTGCGACCAGTAGGAGGGATCTTTGCATGGAAAGTCGCCAGGTTGCGAAGCATCGGCACAACACGGGCAAAATGTGGTAAGTTTGACCGGGTCGCAGGTTTTAAATATGCGATTAGTTTAAAGGAATCGAGGTCAAAAGCACGAAACCTCTCAAGGAATGCCTATAACAAATTCAGTACATGCTAAGGATTGCAGCGCACCTTAAAAACGGCGTCGGACTCCTTTTGCTTGGCTACAAGCTCTGGACCCTCTGCCTTCTTCAGTGCTTCTTCCTTTGCGGTCGCTTCCTGAAAGAGTATACCCCGCAGATAGACACTGACATTGTTCATCTGAGGCTGTATTTCGGCGGAAATTTGGAACCATTCATCTTTAGTCTTGTCCGTTACCCATCCTGTATGAATGAGTGTATATCAAAGAGATTGAATGAAGGGGTTCTGTGGCTCCTGGATTTGCTAAATATGCCACCTCGGCGTTATGCAGCGAATCGTCGGTGCCCAACGTGAGACGACGACAAGGCTTGATTGGTGCACTTTCCAATTTGACATTTCTGATGAAGAATTCAAGAGCACTGCGTCAAACTGTAGTATACACAGAAGTCGGTGATGTTGCCTGAGGAGGAGGCGAGGAGGCAGTATAAAGTTAAAAGTTGAAGCAGCTGTGAGACCATCGCATCTTAGTCATTTGGTTTGTGGACAAACGCGCGACAAAGCAATTGCCTTGGGCCTGAATCGACAATACTGAGGAAGCTTTTAGTTGAATGATCTGAAATTCTCATACAACAAGTAAGGGAGTAGACCAAATCTGAAGTAAATATCCTCGGGCCCACGCTAGTATAAGGCATGTGGTCGTCCACGAACAAACTTGTCAACGTCAAGCCAGTTACGGCAATACATGCTGTCCACAATGTCCACATTGGGGATTGTGGTAAGTGCAGAGAGATTCGACCACCATGGATGAGAAAGTTTCTCGAGATTGGGAAAGACCAGCATGATAAACAGAGCAATTTCCTTCGAATGTCTAACGGGGGATGTGCTGACATCCAAGAAACGGAGACGACGCCCCGGAACAATGTCGCCGACCTCTGAAAAGCGAGGTACTTGCAGCGCATTAACTCGGATCGACAACTGCTCCAATTCTAGGCAAGACGCCAAAATCGGGAGTAAACCTGCGAGCGTAACTTCCGGAGGTGCCCCGACAGCGTATCGTTGCCTGAATTCCAATATCCGTAGGTTGGGCAGTGCCTCTCCGAGTGCCTTGAGGTCGGCGTCATCCAAGACTACGCGCCCGTCCAGGTTAATCCGCAGATCGACCAGCTGCACGAACACGAACAAAGATCTGAGGGTGTGCATATGGAGGACGGACGTTGGAACTGTGGGCGGAGCGAACTCCTTCAACCCGATCGCGCTGAATCTCTCGAGTTGAAAACGCGGCTGTCGATTTCCCAAAGTTGCGGTGAAAGAGTCCAAATCCCAGACTTCGTTCTCCGGGCGGGATACAATTGTCAGCGATGATAGCCGGCCGAGACCT
The DNA here is from genome assembly GCA_018851285.1 of Lyophyllum semitale. NCBI lineage: Eukaryota > Fungi > Basidiomycota > Agaricomycetes > Agaricales > Lyophyllaceae > Lyophyllum > Lyophyllum semitale. The sequence goes on along the minus strand of JABCKH010008037.1, from coordinate 1,782 downwards.
GGGCGTACGAGGAATTCCGTACATGCCTCTAAGCTTGTAGTCTCGAGTTCGAGTTCTAAGAGCGATGGAAACTCTGCTTGGGAGCTGGTAGGCCGTCTGCTATGCCACATAAGTTCCTCTCCTTCAATTGAGATGACCAATTTCTTGAGTTCGGGTAGGTGAGCAAGGTGGGCTAGAGCGTCGGCATGAACTTGAATCGAGCGTGCATTGAGGGTTTCGAGAGCGCCGAAGCTGCAGTATAGCTGGTTGATATCAGAGGATGTCCCATAATTCACTGAATATTGTTCTCCATTCGTCAGAATGGCAAACGTTTTGAGGGTCGAAGAAAAGGGTGTGAGAACTGCTTTGATATTATCCCAGGGATACCCTGCCAGAAAGGGATTTCCCCCGTCGTCAGAAAGCCTAGGTACGACTATCTCAAGTGTTTGCAGCATATTCCCGCGTGTTCCAAGGATTAGACGAGGGGGCATGGCCAAGCCGTCAAAATCTTTGAGCTGGAGTCTTATTGATAGGAGATAGGGTAGGAGTGGGGCAATATTGGGCGCGTTAAGAAGTGCAGGAATGACGTGGTGGGCCAAGGGAGGCAGGCCCCAAATGTGACTGTCGGTCCTATTGTGAATGTGCAAGGAGAAGCCCAGAATTTTAATTCGACGAGCATAGCACAACACTCGTGCATAGTCCGTGGGTTGGAGGTTTCTTTTAAGAGCCTAAATTCTTGTAAAAGAAGTAATAAGAGACCAGGGAGGGAAGATCTCACCACCACCTCCACATCCTCAGGTCCATTGCAGACAGTGATGGCATCGACCGGAAGACATTGAATTAAAGGCGTTAAGGATGGTTGGCAACGCCAAAGTACATCCAGTGCAGGTTCGGTAAAGCTCCTGCAAGTCCTAGCCAGTCGAGCGAGCACTCTGGAACCTGGGATTGGCCATCCAGCAATGAAGTCGCCTGGCCCGCCATGTACGTGGTGACAGATAAGGAAAACAATTTCTTGTACTTCCAAGCATCTGTGCATAATGGCCCGATAGACCGAACCTTGCGCAAATTTTGATTACAGTCATCCACCGGCCAATGAAACAAAATTTTGACCGGCCTGCCTGGCGTAGATACACTGACATATTTGGCCATTCCTAAGAGGCTATATTCATGTAGTACATTGATAGCATCTACCTAGTTGCTTGTTTCAATTTTCATTGCCCTTGTGGGTGTTGTGCTACCCAACGACATCCCAAATGCGCAGTCCAACCCAATGAAACAGTCACAAATGCACAAATCGGGACATCGAAAACCCGCGTGTGAAAGGGACAATGCTTATGTCACGATCAAGTCGCACAGAATCTGCGTCGACATGTCTTCATCTCCATTCCACGATTCTGCATCGGACTGCAGCTGGGAGCCGTCACAATTGGACGAAATTGAGCGTCAAGAGCAGAAGAAAATAGCCAGGTGCAGTGATCGAGTTTCACTTTCTTCTTCGTCTCTGCAAAGTGCTCATCCTGAACCTGTTTACAGACCTCCCGCAAGCTTCGCTTCTTCTTCCCGTATTTTTCGAGCCCCAGCTCATCTTTGTAGATCAAGACAGCACGAGTCATAAGGCCATCCAGCATAGCATGAAGGTCTCGAGCCTTTTTGGTGATTGACTTGGCACGGCCGACCATTTTTAGAAGGGAATGGGTCGCGGCAACGGTCTCCGGAATGGTGCAGGGGTCAATTTTGTCTTTGTTTTTTTTCCCGTTTCCTGGCACAACAATGTGATGGCGTGACTCGACGCGAAACCGATCC
>JABCKH010008036.1:0-14871 GCA_018851285.1 Lyophyllum semitale | reverse complement strand
CAGCCCATGTACTAATTGTCAAAGTAGTCGTCGTTGTTGCCTCTTGAGTCACTGAGCCGCTCGAGTCCATGAAACAGCTGAACAGGAATTTCGCTGACGAGCGCTAGGAGTTGGAGGTCGTGAACGACGCGGGCGGGAGTAGCTGTTGTTGTACGACATCACGGAGGAGGGTGGCTCGGACGCGTAGTTGGTGTTCATGTGACGGCGCTTGCTCATACCTGGGCTCATGCCAAGATCGTTTTGATCCGAGGTGTCCGTCGATCGGCCGAAGAGTCAGACCAATGCTGTTAATCTGAGGCGGGTAGTCATGGTGGTAGGGCCTGCTCGGCGTTTATGAAGATGTTCTCATAATCTTCAAAAATGACAACCGAACCTTAGTCTAAGTATATACTTTGTACCTTGAGTCCGCGACTACATTCACAAGCTCCAAGGCGTATTTCAGGTTCCTATGCAAACAGCGGTCAGTGACATACATCCACAGCTAGAGTAGCATCGTCATCAACGTACTCAGGGATATGGTGCCTCGAGATGAACAACAGGGAATGGAGCCGGATGATCAACTCCGGGACATACATCTGGCGGATGTGGATGAGCTCGCGCCGCCGGCGATCGCCTGTCCCATCGATGTCAAAACCATAAACCAAAGAAAAGAGCCCACACAAAGCACTCACCTCCCGGCGTCTCAACATCAGTCACCAAACACTCCGACGTCAACCACTCCACCACGCGCTCCAACGTCTCCCAAATGATAAAGAACTGCCTATAATGCAAGTACTCCGTCGCCTGCTCCTCCGGCTCACCAATCGCAGCAAGCTCTGCCGGGAGTATACCCAGAAGCGTCTGCGCCAGCTGGACACGACCGGACCCTACAATCTTCGTGTCAGATTCCACCGCGAATTCAGACGGGCGAGGAAAAAAACGTACCGAGGAAATACCGCAGGATAACATTCGCCTGCTCGAGCGCCGTAGGATAAGTCGTCTCGCCGAACGTCGTCCATTCAATTGAGCGGAGCAAGAAAAGCTCGGCGTCGGTAGGCGGAAGTTGCAGGGCGATAATGGAAGGTAAAGGACCTTTCAGCGGCGGGAGAGCCTGGTAGGTCGTCAGCCTAGAGCGGGCATAGCCATGAACAACGCACCTTGAAAGCACTGTCAATCGTCCGCTCGGCAGCAGCCACCGCGACGCGGTCCATATCGAGCCCATGGTCTCTCGCACGCGTCAGTGCAAGCCGGCGCTCACTTGTGTCAGCAGAGCGCTCGAGGGAGACGAGGAACATGGCATAGCGCTCCACCGCATTATCCCCGAGGGCGCCAGCGTACATGGCGATGAGGTCCCGTTGTCCAGCAGCCTGTCAAGATACGTCTGCACGTCGAGCGCGAAGAGAAAGAGGGGGTCGACTAACCTCGAGGACTTGAAGGTATGCTTCGAGAATAACCTGTGTGGCAAGGGGCGGCACAGGGATGTCGATCATCCGCAGGAAAAGACACAGGTGGGCGAAGAATCGGCAGAGCGGGACGTATCTGTGGGTCATTCAGCGATGGGGCAAAGGAAGAAGGTAAATGACGCGCACTCATGGGATGAAGGCAAAAAGCTGCCATCGCTGAGCCTCGCCGCAGAGGTGTTTACTAGTGTATCTGTCCGGTTCAGGATGATGTGTAGTTGTGAGTAATGGAAAGCATGGTCGGCCCCCGGTCTAACGAACGAGCATAAGTATACATATCCACCAACATTGTGAAAAGGACGTACCCTTCCACGACAGGAATCGATATTAGAGACTCCAAGGTCCCAACAACTTCCTTCTCCCATTCGGCTTCCTCCTTCTCCTGCTGTTCCTGAGAGACCTCCCTCATGCCCAGCTCAAGCGCTGCCAACCCGCCTTCCCAAAAGCCGCCTCCCAATTTCTCTCCATTTCCCATCTCTCCGCTGCGTTGTCTGTAAACAAAACATGGTGCTGCACCGACCCCTGCGTTAGAACCTGGCGGAAACGACTCTCTCTCGCATGATCAATCATAGCGACTTTCCCAATGACACCTGGGGCAGAGTTATCAGCTCCCGCGCACTCACGATGTCCGGCCGAAAATTTCGCAATTTCAAGTTTCGGCGTGCTGTAGTCATAAAGGAACTGCGGGTAGTCCTGAACCTGGAACACGGTACCACACTGACGGTCACCGAGGGCCATGATTCGGAACTGGCTGAGGTGGAGCCTCTCGATGCATGGGTGGTTGTGAAGAAGAATTACTGCTGGAGGGAGTCTGTGTCCGAGTTTGAGACAATGAGACAACGAAATGGGATTTAAGCGTTGCGTGTGTCCGTGGGTAGAGTGCGGGGTTTGCGAGCATGGAATACAAGAAAATCTGGGGGAGTCAGTAGGGCAAGACGAGACGCGGGGCGAATGGTAATGAACATACCGCTGTCCTCTCGTCCTTGCATCCATTCCTCCAATTCGCAGGTTCTTTTCCAAAGCTTGATATTCACGACGATCTTGTGGAGGTCGCCCTGTTTCCATGAACAAACCAGGAACATCTGAAACCGCTAAGTGTTCGAGGTATGCCTGTAAAACGCTGAGGTGAGTGCCTTCGTTGATCCGAGTCAGTGCAAGCCAGGTCGCATGACCGGATCGGACTCGATCAAAAAGTGACCCTTCCCCGCATGATCCTCCATTTTGCGACAACTTCCGGCCACTGTTCGACTCACGCTGCTTGTCAAGTCCATATCCGTTCATCACGCGCACCGACGACAGCTTGTCCCTCCCTCCAGGCGTATGCTTACCATCTGAATTCACTGGCATCAGAGTGGTGGTTCCAACTCTGGTACCGGATACTGATGAAATGTCGTCCTGATTGCACAGGTCTACCAAGTTAAATCGGATGCTATATGCAGCGAGAACAGGTACTTCTATGTTTTTCTGACCTCTGATGTCACTACCTCGAGGGCAGTTTCGCGAGATGTGGCCTCTCTCCCGACAACGGTAGCATTTCCCTTGTGCACGCAACTCATTTCGTTCTCTCATGCTCAATCTCGGTGAGTATTCATTGTAATAATTCTCACTATCGGAACCTGATTGTGTTCCATAATCAGATTCCTTTTCGTCGCAGGAAGAGATAGCTGACGAGTTATCACCTTCGTCGTAGTCGTCAATGTCATCGGATGGTACACTTTCCTCCGACTGATCACTCAGGTCGTAGTTATCGTCAGACCAAGATACTTTCGAACTGCCCGGTCCGTCACTTTTTTCAGATTCAGCGTGATCTGGCACACTTTCAGATATTTCGATAATCTCTGCTGCTCGACGAACCTCCAGCCAGGAAGATATTTCGGGATTAAGGCCATCTTGCCACAAAGCCTTCTGGATGATGGGTCGTAAGCCATTCCACATTTTTACGACCTTCTCACGCTCATTGATGGTCTCAATCATGTTATAGAGTTCTTCGAGCTCGTAGCAGTACTCGGTGACGGTCTGCTCGTGCTGGTAAGACTTTCGTAGTTTTTCGCGCTGTTTCGTCCGATAGTCCACAGGGAAACAATATTGAAACATTTCCAAGAAGAAGTCTTGAAGACTCCACGCGAAGACATTTATTGCGACTTTCTGGGTATAGAAGTCATTTGCTCGATCTTTTAGGAATCGCGAAAGAATGAACATGCGACGATGCTTCGGAACCCTTCCCGTCAGCACATAATCAGTGCCTTCTGTGATGAAGCGATGGTAGGTGCGAGCATCTGGTAAGCCGTCATATTCCCGGGGTGTGCCATGGGCTTAATTAAGGTCTTATTCTGTCGTCTAGATGTCCTGTCTCTCACCGTCCGCATAGCAACGGAGCTCGAGACAGACTTGGTTCGAGACGTGTTTGAGCCACTCGACGAACTAGACGAATTACTAGAGCCCCCCGCCGTCCCCAGAACTGAGGCTAAACAGTGCATTCCCAAGATAACTGCCTGGAGCTAACTGCGCAGGAAGAATAGCGCCCTCCACTGCATTTGCCACATGTCTGATAGCAGTCGGCGCCATGTGAAGGCCAGAAACGCCCTCCGTTCGAACTCTGATGTACTAAATTCTGCATGGTCAGATGCATTCTGATGGAGGATCTTTTCAGGTTTTCATTTTGTACCATTGGCTGCATGAGCCGTTTCCTTTGTTGTTCCAGGCAGCTCAACCGTGTTATTGAGGTGCGTAGAGTCCGTCTGTTTCGAGGCCTTTCGTTTCTTACCAGCCTGTGCCTTCAGTTCATCGCGCTGCTGGTTTGTAGCGACTTCGTTGCAATGCAAATCAAGTGCTGCACCCTGCTTTCCGCTGTCGGCCCGTTTACGTTTCGCTTCGGCAGCTAGCCCAGCGGCGTTACTCACGGAAGAGGTTACGGAGTCTACCAGCGCAACCTTATCCTGTAGTTCGAGACGACATTTCTGGTCAGTCGTCGAGTTCTGGCGCTCGAGTCCCACGATGAGTGCCTGGTTCAATGTAAGTTTATTCTTCACAGGTCGTTTTGCCTGTTCATTCGTCCCCCAAGGAATCCCATGCTACGAGCACGTCTAGGACGCACGACGACCGTCCAAGGTCCACCGCCATCGTCCTCTGGCTCAACGCTAGTGCTGTTCGAAGCCCCGAGGCCCGAATCACCAGCAACGGGTAGATGACAGCTGCCTACCCCCGACCGACTCAAAGGAGGGTCAACGTCTCCCTGTCTAGCAGGGGACCTCATAGTTTGCCTTTTCCCTCATCGATCACTAGAACGGATGCAATTAACATGTTGCACTGACCTGTAATGTGTAGCTCATTTACAAACCATCTTGAGTCAAATCCCTGCCTAGTGTGATAATCATGATGTTATTTGAAGATACATTCTACAAAGCTATTGCGCTATCAAGCATAAACTCCAGTGCGACATATTCAACTCCGTTAACCAAATATGGGTTCATTCAAAAAGTGAGAATCCCCATCCCACTTCCCCCGGCACTAGGGGGAGGGGGAGGGGGAGGATAGCGAAACGACGGGAGGGTAGGAGGGTCGCCATAGCCATCCTTCTCTCCCAACAACCGCCTCTTCCTGCGAGCTGCTTGGCGGAGTGTTTCAACTTCACGCCCAAGATTAAAGACCAGTTGGAAGACCTGAGGGTCCATGTTCGGAGACAGAGAGAACGTGATGACACCTCCATTGCCGTGTTGGATAACGACGTTACCCAACGCGGCAGCTTGGCTAACGTCAAAAGTTAGATTGTTCCAAATCTAGCGAGGTGGGGAGAAACTCACAGAACTGCCGTGCTTAACGTGCGATATGCCGATAGTTCTACGCTGGATTCAAGACCCAGAGAACTAACAAAAGCAGTCACCATCGCTTCGTATCCGCCATCGATTTCTTCCAGTTCTAGCCTGAGCGCATCCTGGGTCTCAGTTGAGGGATTGGTCACCGTTTGTGAGGGCGCTGGCTGTAGAACAAGGGGCTCATTAGAGAGGGCCAGGGAGCGCTTAAGAGACATACTATGACACTGAAACCTCCTTCAACCCCTGGCCAGGCATTGACGGTAGTCGGGAGCTGAAACGGTCGATTCTCCTCTTGTTGGAGTAATTCCGCGAACCAGTTTGTCGCGGCTACGTTCTCGGAAACCTCCGCCCAACCGCGTTCCTCCTCAGTAAGGCCATTGGAAGGCAGAGATGGCCTGAAGGTGGCCACGGCAGGAATGACGGGACCGTGGGTGTCCGAAGACCGGCCAGATCTTTCGAACGGCACTGGGCTGTCTGGGCTGAGGCGATAGGGGTGGGACCGCCCTGACAACTGTTATAGGTGGTGCATTTGGAAACGAGAGATCACGTACCATGATCGCGACTGAAAACCCTCGTGTTGGCTTCGCGATTAGCTTCACGAGCAGCTTCACGAGTGGCCTGTGCGCTGACCGCATTGACAGCACCTCGAAACTGTCGAATCTCTTGATTTCTTCGACGTTGCGAGATTGGGACTTCGGGGAGACCGTCGCCTTGTCCATCGGATAAGGCTGATGGAAGATATCGGTCACAGAGGTAGGAAGAAAAGCTAGAAGAGTACCGTTTATAGAAGTCGCGCCACGGCGTCTCCCAGTGCCTTGGGAGCTCGCACGGGTGCTCCCGATCCCTCGGGAAGCTGATGGGTCGGCCGCGGCAGTTCCACGCCCGAAGCCAGCGCGGCGGCCTGCTCTTCCAGTGCCCCGAGGACCTTGGAAATGCGCCAGATGGAGTTAGAATACATATTCGCTGAGAATCAACTGAAAGCTGGCTGAAAGGATATAATTTACTTACGTCCGCTGCTGAGGGGGGAAGGCACATGCGCGTTTCCTTCCTCGTCAACACTGCCATCTTGTTGGTAGAATTGCCACTGATCTGGGGGCGGGGGTGGTGGTGGGTCGGGGGCCTTCGACATGAAAAAAACAAGTTGGGTACCAGGCAAACCAATGTTAGCAAGGCTTAACAGCATAAGAATGCTCCCTACTTATCTTCCAACGCTCAGAACCTCCCATATTTGGGGGGTTTCTCGAAGGTGGCAACGAAGCCCAAACATTTGGTCAGATGGACCGTGATGCTTCTGAATACCTAGCTCCATTTGATACGCGAGCATAAGCAAACGCCGGTGGAAACAGCCTTGAGGCTGGGAGGCTAGGCACCTGGCATTCGACTACATTCGGTGAGAAACAATTGTAACTCCACTAGACTTGTAAGACGACTTATCTGGCCTTCTGTAGATCGCCAGAGAATCTGAAGTTCCCATCTTTAGCCTGTTATGATCCTATTCTTCGTTCACATCACGAGGCGGTTCATGTTCCATATGGTTGAAGGTTGGAGGTTGTTTATAACCCAGTCAGCACATCAGTCTCTTCTCCTCGACGACTCACACCAATGTCCTCGAATTCAGAAGGAGAGGTTTCGGACTACTCGTCCCCCCCTTCTAGTCCCTTGCCTGTAAATGTGGAGGATCAAATAAAGGTCCGTTGGGAATGGTCGATATAGCGATTATGGCTGAGTCTTCCATGACAGGTCGATTTATCAGAGCAAAACTTCGACGACCTCCGCAAAATGTTTGTTAATACCCTCGCAATACATTCGCTCCTTCACAGTAGCTATCACTCGGCGAAGAGTGCATTTGAACGTCAGGAGCCACTGGAGGGAACCCTGTCGTATGAGCTGGCCAAATCTCGGCGGAATTTGGCCGCAGTCCGTTTGCAGCTCTGCACCCGGGTCAAGACGGAGATGGAATGGGTGTTCGATCAATACAACATTCCCTTTGTTGACAGCAACGAGTACGCCAACGACACCACCTGGCTTGCGGGACTTAAGGATGCCGGGTTCAAGCTGCCTGAGCTCTGGGCTCGTGTGAGGGAGATAGAGATGTCGTCCTAAGGGTACCTTATTTTGCTATTGGGTAAGCTGTGCTTTAAAATTTTAAAACATTTCGTTAATTCACAACCGCAGCAGTGTATTTTTCAAGTACATATGTATGCGTAGTGTATACCGATTGCATACATGCATTATTATCCTTCGTTGAGTTCAGCTTAATTTGTGTCAGAATTTCACGACGGTACATTTCTCAGGAGAAGACATCATGAGAAGAACCTACCACCCCACAGCAAAATGAAAAGTGCTCCATGTAACACAGACTTCTAATCGCACATGTCGTACATTGTATCTTGTCTGGATTGATCGTTCCATGTTCTATTGCGGCCATATGAAGATTGACGCTCATGTCTTTCAGATCGTATCCAAGACGAGTTTCTCACCTGACTTTGTCCCCTCTCTTTTACAATATCTTCCTTGGTTGGAACCTGAGCTACGTGATGAACATCCTGCACAGACCTAGAGTTCAGTGTTGGCTTTGTCCAGTTGGGACCACGGCAAGTGTTATCTTGCACCGACGCGCCGGAATCGGGACGGTAATATAACAGCTGGCTGACTCCATCATGTGAACTAACGGAAAATGGTGGGGCTAGGACGGTTAGGTCTCTGGAGATGAGAGCAGAAGACTATGGTTCAGGTAAGTCTGTCTGACGTGACGTTCATCTCATCAGAAAAACAGGGTGCCCGCTCCTCTTCCATTGCTGTACGTGATGCATTGCTGTACATGATGACAAGAGCCACTTGGACAGGATGGATCGAAGCAAGGAAGCTGCCACCTGTAGTACGCACATTCCCCCCCACTTCTCGCTGTCATTGACACCCCATCCATCCAGGTCTATGTGGATTGTCAAGTTCACACCACGAAGGCGTATTCCGGAGAACGCAGGCGAGTACTCTCATCGTCTCACACTGATCAGTATCGATAAGCACGAGCTTCAATTATTACACAGGCAGCCCGGCCTCAATATGATAATTTTAGCGTCAGCGCAGTCATGCGGTCCCCCCACTTTTGGTTCGCGCGAGCACATGTGCTATTCTGAGCTCTGCGAAAATCCTTTTTTTTGTTTTTTGAAGCGGACCCAATTGCTGAGCGCTTACCTGTTCCCACAGCATGAGTAGCACAATGTATCCCTATATATATATAAATGCGCCACATAATGGTAGCAGGAAATACACGCCTGAACCCTCTCAGTCTTCAGAAACATGAAAGACATTTCTCGCATTTCCCTGAGGTTGCAAAAGAGATGTTGAACAGCAGGGCTCTCATTAAAACAACTGTAGTAGTAAATAATCATATTAAGTAGTAATTATAACTGGTATGCAGGGCGATTTGGTAGGTAAGGGTTCTTCCGTAACCACTCAAGAACTTCAGCATGGGTAAAATAAACCCAGGAGACGCGGCCAGGTGTGCAGCTGTTATGCGAAAACATCGCATCTGGCTCCCACGTCCCGATACCATGGTGAAGATATGGAGAGCGGAGAATGATGATGTCCCCAGGCCGATACCTAGAATAATCAGTTGCAGTACTATGCCATAGATTGAGCAAAACTTACCTGATCCTGAGGTTCAGATTGGGAAAAAAAAGATATCCACCAACAAAGGCCCCCCCGCATGTAATGACTCCAAACTTGTAGTCTTTGCGATCGAGGTGGGCTTGAACCTGGAGCTTCCAGAGCGTGGCAAGTCCTAAAAAGCAATTTTCCGTCGTGTCTCGGTGCCATTGGCCCTTCCTGCTCGCCGCCATAAGCGCGTCGTGTTCTCGCGGTGAGAACACCTTGACGAGTTGGTTGATGTAGGAGGCCTGGGGTTCCATATCGATTAGGTAGTTTCGGATAATCTGGCTTCGTCCAGCAGTATGACCACCCATTAGATCGGCTGATGGAACCGGAGCCTTATCCTAGGGCAAATTTATTCAGTGCTGCATAGAAAGGACTGGCAAAGGGTAAGATCTAAACTTACATGGTGACCTTGCTCGAACCACAGGTGGACATCATGGCGTAATCCTGTGAGTTCGGTCGCGTCAGGGCCTAATACCGATTTTGCTAGAAAATACAGCAAGTTGATATAATAAGACAAAGGCGGGATGGTAGAGGGACTCGCGCAACGTATGAGCCCCTTTAGGGAGGGCATCATGGTCCTCGTCATCCGACAGAACGTCATATTCCAGCACCGGGTTCTTTCCAATGGTGTCATGACGACTATCCCCACCGGCCTTGGGGAGCGCAGGTGGGATTTCCGTGAAAAGGCTTTGAGCAGCCTGGAGGGCATACTCAACTTCGTAGTCCTAGGAAGATGTCTGGACACAGGTTACGTTCAAGGGAAATATATCTGGCTTACGTAGAACCCATCTGTCCTGGTTTTCTGGGGCTTCTCCGGATCGATGTGTTGGGATAAGTAGATAACGAGCCATTGCGGGTCATTTGGGACGTCCTCCAAGAAGATCGTACTCTGGGTGACGGCAGGAAGATCGGCCAGTTCCATACGCGCCATCTCCTCCCGGGCAGCCACATCTGAAAGAGGATTAGCTTCCAGGTCTGTAAGGGTGACTCCAGTCATGACAACTCTGTCTTCGATTGAAAAGGAAACGATCAAATATGAGTATTGGGGGCTGAATAAATGGAATACAGGAGAACTCACTTTCAGGTCGATCCAGCCATGCTTTAGCCCACCTTGCTCTTAACTTGTGACTTGCTACTTCTCTTGCCCTTGCCTTCCGCTTCTGCTCCGCTGACAGCTCTTCTGGTGTGAGCACCGTGCCACGAGTTTTGGGCTTGAAGCGGGGGACACGCGATGAGCCTTGGAGCGGGGGAACATTACTGCGGCGCCGGGAGGGGAGCGGGACATGACCGCTGCGCGTCGCATACCGTGTCCTTGCTTCAACAGGCTGTCTGGACTACACGAAGTCGAGCCCATGAATGTTGGTCGGGAACTCAGAACAAGTGTGGAGGCTCACCGATAGGTTTTCTTTATGCTTCGTCATGACGGAAAGAAGAACTAAACCTTGCTAAGGTGCGGGCGATCCCTAGGCGGAAGTTTACCTTGCTATGTAGTAATAGTATACGCGGTGTTGTCTATTGTTTGAATATTAATTCCGTCAACGACTTGAAAATTCGTACGGAACCATACGTCGTCTCAACCCACGGACGATTTCATTGAAGGGCTGACCCCAAACGTCGCTACATGCGCCGTCCTTGGCAGCGAGAACTTCGCGCCCTGGATGTGTAGAGGGCTCCTAACACGGGCCTGTCCGCCGGAAGAGTAAATCTCGAGGATGGCGGATAACTCATTGCATGGAGTTTGGCTTGGCTGCGGTATGAGCGCTCGGCTGGTGAGATCAACGTCTGTCTATCTCGTCCTGTCGTTTAACACATTCATTCAGGGCCAAGAAAGCCTTACCGTTCGCATCTGACTCCTAGAGTACGGTGACAACACAACCAGTAAGCCCTACCCGCTTTCTTTCTACAATTAAGCTGAGCATTCACTTCGAAGAGTCTTGTTGGTTAACTCGGTGCCGAAATCGTCCTCGTATCCAATTCTAAAGATATTTAGCCGCCGCTCCGGAACCGCAAGTCCCTCAGTCCCAAATTGTCACAGAGTTTCTTCCCCATCACGATCAATATCACCTATAACCTTCATAACCCCATCGACGGTTCTGAATTTTTGCTCTCGACTGACTCGTATCACTACGTGAGTGAGCTCACTTTTTGCAGGATGAATCGATGACTGATGCACTCCAAGTGCGTCTCTCAAGCTTACACGACCCCTTCATCGAGATGTTGGGTACCATATGTAGACGACATGTGGGAGAAGTGCACGTGGGAGTTGGAGTTCCTTGTTCCGCAGTATCTCGAGGAACGTGAGGTCAGCCAAGATGAGGAGGAGAAAATGACGCGACTCTGACTCTCGTTGTCTGCAGTGGGGATCTGGTTGAGCAGGTATGTTTGATTACCGATTTGTGTAGAATAAGATCTCATTCGACAGGTTGCATGCCCTTACAATTCCAACAAAATGTCCTTACCTCCAACACTTCGCTTTCGCAGCTGGTCCTTTCCATCTTCACACTAGACAACACTGCGGACGATGTCTCGGGTGGATTACAGCCTCTAATGCATGCATTCTGCTTACCAGGCTACGAGAATCTCCTTCCGGCCTCCACAGCATCGCTTCGTCAAGCAATGACCTTTTACTCCACTGAATTCGGGTCGTATCCATTTGGCTCCTATAAGCCGGTTTTTGTCCAGGAACTTCCGGTCCAGCGATCCGATAGCGCCACCCTCTCCACTCTCACTACGGATCTGTTGCAGGGAAGGACGCCATCGAATAAGTTCTCGAAACGCGACACGCCCTGTCCTGCACATCCTCGACCGGAGGCTTGACAAGTCCTGAACGTCTCTTGGCCTTAGTCGTGGTGACTCGGAAGTCGCGGAGACGATGGGGATAGTGGACATGGGATTTGGGTTGGAGGTCTGGGAGAAGGAGAATTGGAAGGTGGCTGATTGGACATAGGAGGATGAGAGGACCATGAGTGGCGCGACGTATGAATGGATGCCGATTTTGAATAGATCGCCAACATCAAATTCGACCAACCAGATTTCATGAGGGTGTCGCAGCTGCAAAGGGACAGGGATGTTGTTGCTCAGCTAGAGGTGTGTACGAATTGGTGAAATAGCGCTACTTGTACTGACATTTAAGGCTATCAATTTACGAAGACTGCGCTGGTATCTAACTATTATTTCCGCATTCGCTCTGAAGCTGCTTTGGCCCTCGTTATTGTAAGTATCAATGACAGAGTTCCTTTGACCAACTTCACTGACATTAATGCAGTGCGCAATCCGCGACTTGACTTTTTGGGTTTATTTCATTTGTTCAGACTTTTTCTATGTTATTGCTACGACCCAATTAGTACCTCTTCGCCCATACCTATGTTCCTAAAACGATCAATTTTTCTGACTTCGCTGACTCCTTGGTGGGCAAAGTACGTGAATGTCACTTCTCGTGTGGTTCTCCTCCATGAATCTGCAGAATCTCATAAATGCGATCTCACAGGTACAGTTTGAGAACGGAAAATCGCCCTCGGCTGTGCGGCAATTTCTAATTGATCAATTGTGATACAACGACAACACTGATAATCCAGTGAGCTCCAGGTCGTTCAGGCTCTGAATTTATGATTGATGAATGGTATTAGTACTCTGACCCGTTCTTTATCAAGCAAAACCTGGCTAAAATGGACCGTTGTCGCAGCATGGACCGGCTGATTCTCCTCATAAGTTTGTTACCATCGCGGCCTTGGAGGTAAGCCGTATACGTGCCAAAATAATTAAAGCTTATCGTTACGTTAATTCACCAGTTTATACGGTGCTTGGTATCACCGGTCTTATTCCAAACCATCCATGCCTGTACTTTGACGCTGTATGTACAGTCAAGGTCTTACTTGGGCATGCAATGTTAATGATCTTCAATACAGAGGGGAAAATTATACTCAAGTCCGCGTCGCCACGTTCAATGGCCTTTTCCTGACGAAATGGTACATGCCACAAATCATGTGTTACGTTCTCCCCATAACGACCAATGATCTTTCGAGATTCACGCTCAGGCACGTTACACGGAGCGCGTGTCAGAGCCTGGCCCTATTGGTGCAGATGGGCGAGATGAAGTTGAGTCTGAAAGAGGCGGAATCATCACTCATCAAAGAGCATGGCACACTCAGAGAAGGCAAAGGAATCAAAGAAGAGCGAACTGGATGTCATGATCAAGGTCGCGGAAGGGCTGAAGAATGAAGGTTCCTAATGCCCATCCCTTTGTATGTCATTCGTTGTGCTCCATGGTGCTCTTTCTCTAATTTCCCCTTAGAGCTCTTGACGCTGACCAGGAAGTTCGGTGGTGTGTCCTCACACTAGCTGTTCTTCTCATCCGTCCTGTGGAAAAGACAGCTCCCACCGTGAAAGTTTTTCATATTACCAGTATGCCAGTCACGAATGCGCTCCCCAGCCCCCGTCAGAGTTCCCATTAAGGACAACATGGAGCATTTAAGCTGGCGGTCTACCTCCAAAGAGTTTTTTCACCTCATTCAACACGCCGACGAAGCTCAGGTTACCCGCCAGTGCCATACCTGACGCAGGATCGCAGACTCCCACGACACCGCGCATCGAGTCCTAAAGACAAGCTCGAGGCGAACGGACGTGCGTTTGCTTTCAACCACCCTGTTGATCCTATAAGGAACCACGCACCTGAGTAAGTCAGAGAGCGTTCCAAACGTATTTTTCTGATTTTCTATGTTAGCTACTTTGATGTTATCAAGGACCCTATGGATCTCAGCACCATTGGTGCAAAGCTGGAGGAGGGCATGTACAAAGACCGTTTCCCTTTCGAAGCCAACTTCCGTCTCATGGTCTCCAATGCGAAACTTTACAACGTCACTGGAAGCTTCGTGCACAATGAGGCCATCACCCTCAAGGTCTTCTTTGAAAACGTACACATCCTTTTCACCGACTTTGTTACGGAATGCTAAACTGCAATTACAGAATGGACCTTCTTAACAAGACTTTGGAAGCCGTCGACAAAGCACATACTGCTCCTGCTCCCGCTGTACCCCTGTGTGTGCCGCGAGTTTCACCGCCAGTACCAAATGCATTCCCATCTTCACCACCCCCTCTTCTGCTGTTGCTGCACCCTCCCGTCCCATTATCAAACTCAAAGTCGGTGCTCGCGCCAAACGCATAGTTACCCCGGAACAACCAGTAGCTAAACCTCGAGCACGAAAACCCAAGGTTGCTAAACCACCCTCCATCGATCAACCTCCTGTAGATGTTCGCCACGCATCATCTGCATGCTCTCCATACTTCCAAGCCGCAACCCCTCATCCAGGACGACGATGAGGGCTCCATCTTCCACTCCTCCACCTCCACCCTGTTCTTACCCTTCTTTCCGACTTCCTCCTCACAGCCGCTGTGGACCCCGGTCAAACAGATCCACCGCTTTCCGAGCCATTCGGCACTGGCTGTCAAGCAAATAATACCAGCGCAACACCATCGGAGACAATTAGCCCTGCTACGCGTGTCGGTGTTGGCACAAAGCGCAAGTCTACCCCACATACCTCCACTCCCATCCGCCAGCACAACCTCACTCCACTTGTGATCTCCTCTCCAAAGACCAACTTAGGCTTGTCTAAGGACATCGTCATGCTTGATCGGCTTGCCCCACTTCCGGCACCAAAGTTTACTGCCGCGACCACGCCACAGACAAAGGCTGAAACGGACGCTCATTTGAGGTGACAGACAGCCACCTGAAGCTAACTGATTTCATCGAGCCTGAAAAGGACGTTGGAGGGCTCAATAACGATTTGGGATGCGAGATGGACGATGATAACCAGAGTGAAGCTTTGTTTACTGGGTTGCAAGGCAAGGTTGGGTGTAAGGGAAAAGGAAAGGAGAAGGAAGAAGTTGCAGAGGCAATTTTCCCCGGTGGTCATATCACGAAGAGAAGAGCACGCGGAAGGCCATTGTCAGCAGAGCTGCTTGAGAGT
>JABCKH010008035.1:0-16096 GCA_018851285.1 Lyophyllum semitale | reverse complement strand
ATGTGGGTAATGATGTGGAGGTGTGTGAACAGAGTAGAGGACCATACTCCTCCCCCCCTCCTATGTGTCTGCTCCTTACCCCATCCCCATACCCCTGTATTGTCTTACTTGAGTTCCTGACACTTGATTAATGTTTTATAATCCATACCCTGACACTTTGGGACCCCCCAGAAGACATCCACTCACCCAAATATCATTGCCCAGGTAATATGTTCATTGGTACACTACCCAAGGGAGGGAAGGCCAATATTATTGCTCAGAAATAAATGCATATATGTGTAATCTATGGATAAGCAAAAAAAATTAAGATTAACAAGGCTATAATGGTGAAAATAGTGAGCTCGCTGTTGTCTACAGCGAGCAAGAGGTAGCCGAACACTATGGGAAGCCGCGTGATGTCGGCATTAGGATAAGATGTTGATG
Organism: Lyophyllum semitale; assembly: GCA_018851285.1. Taxonomy (NCBI): domain Eukaryota; kingdom Fungi; phylum Basidiomycota; class Agaricomycetes; order Agaricales; family Lyophyllaceae; genus Lyophyllum; species Lyophyllum semitale. The sequence goes on along the minus strand of JABCKH010008035.1, from coordinate 15,673 downwards.
CACTTCTCGCCAACATTTAATAAAGGTGATGTTTATTCGTGATTGACCAGCTGTCAGAAACGAGTTTCTAAGCACCTAGCGTAGGGTTTGTTCAAGGACGCCGAGATCACCGAGTCCCTCTTTTGCCAGCCGCTCAACCGCGAGTTTGGGGCGCTTTTGTTTGTTTGGTTTGAGAATGGTCTTGTTAGGTCGGATAAGATAAGAGATAAGATTTTCGTATGTAGTATTGCGTGAAAGCCCCTTACGAGCGGTTCGAGCGAATGGTTTTAGGAGCCTGCGCGTGACCGCGTTTTTTGACAAGAGTTTAATTCCCATGGTCAATAACTTCACAGTTGATCGGCACTAAAGGATATTCAGGTTCAATCCAAGTCAATCAAGCCTGTTGAACATTTATTTAAGCAACAACTCTCAGCACCAAGCCATGACAGACACACTTGCCGACACAATGCTTATACCACTCAGCGCCCTCGACCAGAATGGCGTCGAAACGAGTAGCATCACCTTGGGCTACGTGCTCAAAGGCGTGGACGGCGCCACTTTGGAAGCAGCAGCGAAGCGGTTGATCGACAAATGGCGACTGCTCGCCGGCCGCTTAGAGTGGGATTCCAGTCGTGCGACCTGGTGTATCCGCGTCCCTATGAGTGGCGGCGTGAGTGGCCGTCTCAAGTTCACCACAAATAAGCTCGCAGTCCCGTTAGACACGCCGACCAAATTTGTTGACAAAACGTCCGCCGAGATACTCGTCCGTCCTTCTCTCAAATTCTTCCGCCATTCGTCGACCCCCAGCTCACTCAAGTCCTTCTCGACTTCAAATGCTCCGATTGTTTCCATCCATATCACGGAGCTCACAAACTGCACCTGTGTTGGCATCACCGTACCTCACGGTGTGTTCGACGCCTTTGGCATAGGACAAGTTATCAGAAATCTTGACGCCGAACTAAACGGTAAACCTTGGACGCCACCGTTTACTTCTGAAACGAATATTATGCGAGAAACCCTCAAAGAGCTAGTTGACGCAGCGCCACTTTACGCAGAGGAACCGGCTGCTCTCGCGGATATCCAACGCGACTTCGTGGGTACCAATGTGAAGAACATTCTGTCGTTTGGCGCCGGAATTGCATACGAATACTTCTGGCAAAAAGCCGAGGTCAAGGCGGTGTACCTCGGGGAGCAGATGGTAGAGGGCATGGTGCAGAAAGTCAAGGATGAGGTTAAGAAGTCCGGGTCTGGCTGGGTTTCTACTGGAGATGTCCTGGTAGCCTGGTTCTTGAAGGTGTGACTGCGTACTCCATTAGACTAAGAAATGACGTGCTAACATGTCATTCATTCTGCCAGGCTGCTTACCTGAAAGAAACTAACACCAATTCTGTGTGTGTGTGTCTGGCAATTTCCATTAGGAGTCCGCTGTTATCGAAGAACCCCGCCTTCGAAAACTATACGCGTGCGTTTGCCCTGAGTTTGTGGAATCGCGTCACAGAGTCCTGACGACTATCCATAGATAACGGCATCATGCCATGTTCATATCCCGTTCTCTCGAACGAGGAAATTGCGACCAAGTCTCTCGCCGAGCTTGCAATCATGAACCGCCGAAGCATAGCCGCGGCGCGCAATATCCCGTTCATCCAGGCGTTCAACCACTGGGTAGCTAGGATCGGCGGAAACGCAATCCCTGCGCGTAGACGCGGTGCAGATTCGTGGATCTTCTCCAATCAAGTAATCGGCCACCTCAACGAGATCGACTTTGGTTCGGAGACGTTCGCGTTCTGGCATTGGAACGCGCCCATTATACCCGATCATTCCGTCATCTTGAACAAGTTTAAGGGTGGATATATCATCGAGGCTGGCATCAGGCGCTCTAGGTGGGAGGCGATTGCAGAGGAGGTCGAAAACATGAAGAAGGGGGAGAATATGGTTCGATGAAAGGAAGCCACATGTCGCAACCGCATATCTATACCCGTTCTAATGCATGTTCATACTAACGATGGCCTTGATACATGAACGAATGATCTCTAGCATTTTGTCTGAGTGGCCAAGGCGCAAAGTGAAAGCGGCGGCATAATTCGGTACCCGCCATCAACTTTTAGATCGAGACCATCGCGACGGTCGACCTGTCTCAGGCCTTTTGCTTTGAATAGCCCATGCCAGCATCCTATTTCGTGGCAAAATGCTACGTCAATTCGTAAGCAAATCGATTTTTCTTCAAAGGTACACTAAGCCATTTTTGCCACTACCGCAGCCCCGAACCCGCTGCCCAATCTCGAGCCCCAACGCATTACACTGGCAGAATTAGAAAAAGGAAGCAGGCACGAAACGATCAGGACCATATAGCTGCTACCTGCGTGTCAGGTATGTCTCTGGGGGGGTCTTTCGAAGTTGATTCGCTCACGCGCCAATTGAAGCCAGCATCTTGAATCCACATTCTTTGGTCGGCCTTTAGCGCTCGTATCTCCATCCAGCTGTGTATACTTGGAAGGTACCAGAAGCTTGACAAGACAGGTCCACGCGTTATACGTAGTGCCTTCAATGCATGTGCGTGAGAGGTCCCGAGACGTGACTACGTGCAATCCTGCATCTCAGCAATAATGGCGCAGTCTGGACTCGGCCCTCTGTCGGTACTAATCGCAATGTTAAAATCAGATACGGTCTGTTTCTCTCTATGATGAGAGGGGTGTTATTAGTTAGGGTGATCATCGGCCCCAATAGTGTCCAAAATTCGAATCCATGACGGCCGGCTGGTGTCGAGACCATAGTTGATAACCAGCTCCGGATCTGGAAACGTATTCGAAGTCGAGCTAACCTCTTCTCGAAAAGCGCATCCTGTGAAGATCTGGGACTCTGTCCTGCTCTTAGACATATAAACTGGATGCGTGACGGCCAGACTACTCTGCTTATGAAATTCGCATGCTATGCTTCCATTCCTCACCCGGAGTAGGTGTCGACTCATCAAGCCAAGGACACGTTCGAGGCTCTTTGGCGAAGTAGAATACTCCCCCGAAGCCGGGCCTCAAAAGCGACATTGATGATATCGATCACCCCAGAGCTATGAGATAGGAGCGGAAGCCTTGTACAGCCTCTGCTGCGGCGACGTGAACAATGGATATCAACGATGGACTCCACGAGAGGCTGCAAGAGAGGCTGTGGAGTAGAAAGAACCATTCCACGACATCCGATGACCTCGCATTGCACTGACAGATCGTCACACCTAACGTACTCACATCTTGAATCTAAATCTGGAGGCAGATGCAGCCTGAAACCCACAAGGACGCTTTTAAGGAAGCAGGCGCAGGGTCGAGTGGAAGGAGATGGTATTTTTGGGAAGAGCGACAGAAATAATTATGGTATCGCAGTAATGAACAAGCTATGATCACATGTGACCTAAGTATATGGTATGCAGCGTACATGCACAACCCAGAAAGAGTGATGTGTGGCTTCAATTTGAGAAGAGGATTCGGTATAGCCGAATATGCAGAGGGGCAAGTCTGCGCTCGGCACGGTACTGGGGAGAGGAAATCAGAAATTTGGCCGAAGACGATGGAAATATTGGAAGGTACCTCGCGCATCTCCTCAACGGTGAGCCAACTCTTGCGCCCAGTCTGTTGTTGAGCATATGTTAGAAACATTCGATGTCATCAGACATGTAAGAGCAACAACGTACGTCGAGGTCGATCTCGTCAGCCCGCAAGGGACGGGTCCGCTTCCAGGCATATCCGATGACCCAGAAGAGTATCATGACAGGTGCGGCGAGGTATTGTGCTGGAAAGTACCAAAGGTTAGATGCAAGGCATGAGATAAAAACTGCGAGACACGCACAGAAGAAAACTTCAGCAACTTTCTTAGGGTCGTTACTAATGCCACCGATAGGCCACACAGCCTACGACTTGTTAGACAATCTGAAGTAGATAATTGACAACCCAACTCACAATGTAGAAATTGGCGATGAGCACGAGGGAAAGAAGGATGACACCGAACCAGGAGCCGTAGACGCCGCCCATAGCCTTGAAAGGAAGCTCCTCTACAGAGTGACCCTGTCGCTTCCACGCTGCCCTAAATCGTATGCTAAGGGATAATGAGTGAGGCGAGATATAATCATCACATCCAGGACAACGTACTGGCAGAGACAGATAGATAACCATGTGAAGATTGTGGAAAGACCAGAAATAGCGACCAGCCAAAGGACTACGGTGTTCATCTTTAGTTGGCTTGAAGACCTATAAACCGAAAGGCGAAAATACACGCACACACTTGATCTCCAACTTTAGCAACGTTGATATAGGCAAGGGGGGCCCATATCAAGACCGCGATCACCGACCACAAGGGGCGTGAAGACTTGTCAACTGCAAGAGAAAGAGTCGGCGACGTCTCGTGAGCCCTTCAGAGAATGAAAAGTACCATATGCAAAGATTTTGGGTGCGTATCCGGTCTCGGCGAGGGCGGTGAGCGTGCGAGATCCAGCGTACACGCAAGACAAGCCAATAGAGAGGACAGAGATACAGATGGTGACGTTGACAAAATCTGTAAGGCTAGTCTGAGCATGCAGATTCAAAGGAGCGCCTAGAGTGAGACGTACGGTCGAGGCCTGGGATATGAGCATGGTTAAGAGTGATGACGAAAGGAGAGGCGGCTGGATACGAGGTGAGAGAAGGATGTTTCATGAAAGTCGTTCAACGTACCGGCGCCTCCTCCACCGATCAATCTGGGTTCATTGTAGGGAATCAGAAGGCCGATGATCGTAAGAGAGGAGATGTAAATGATAGTCTGCACAGATCCGTTAGATATGTCGCTGTTACATCGAGAAGACACTTACAATACGCCAGAAAGTACCCTTAACAGCACCGGGCATAGTTTCACGGGGATTGGGCGTCTCACTAGCAGCAAGGCCTATCAGCTCGGTTCCAGCTGTTCAAATTTTGCGTTAGACATTATTATTATAATTCTTAGGCATATTTTCTTACCAAACGAGAATGCCGCTAAATAAGGAATAAAACAATCAGCAAATTTCCTTGCCAGGACCAAGACGGAATGCACACCTGTAACAAACACAGCGCAGACACCTTTGAATCCGTTTGCGAAGGCACCCGGATTGCTCCAGTTTGCACCTCCAATGTAATGATCGTACTGTCCGCCTGTAGGACCGCCACCGCAGATGCAGATGCTATACAAAACCCCTCGTAAGTAAGCGACTTGAAAATTCGAATATGAACTCACACTCCGATGAATATGAACATCACCACAACAAGCAATTTCAGACATGATGACCAAAACTCTTCTTCAGCAAAGCCAAGCGTCCCGAAAATACTAACAATGACTGGGAAATGTCAAGAAGTGCATATCAGTGAAAACGAAGGAATTACCAATCACGGCCCAAAATACGGTGATCCAGGCAGCAAGCGGTACCTTGGCCGCAGCGCTCCAATATTGCACAGTTGTTCCAGCGACAGTTATTTCGAGCGGAAGCACAACTGCCCATTGAAGCCAGTAATTCCAACCCATGGCGAAGGCAAAAGCAGGGTCCAAGAAACGTCCGGCGAGCGTATAAAATCCACCGGAGACCGGATACAAGATACACATTTCACCGAGAGCCTTGATTGAGATAATAAGCCCGAGCCTCTTAAATCCAGGAAGCACTCACCTGAGTGACGTTGATCAGCATGATACCCATGAGGATCCATGCAATCAAGACGCCAGCTGGACCACCTAGATGCAATGCCGAACCCGAACCCACAAAAAGACCAGTACCAATGCTGCCGCCTGTGCACGCGATGAACAAAAGAAAGCGTTAAAAACGGGTCTTCGTCGCTTACCGACAGCAATCATCGTTAAATGCCGGGGCTTCATCTTTTGCTGAAGCATAGGGTTATCCGCCCTCATCCTCTCCGTGTCCTCGGCATTGACTCCTGCGATGATGATGCCCCTATTGATGGCGCGTTAGCTATTGCGAAGACCTGGCAACAAAGAGAGAAACTTACCCAGTGGTTCCTGGAGCACGCTTGAAGCTCTCGAAGGACAAACCAAGGCGAGTCCAAATGCTCTCCTTCGATGGGTCATAAAACTCCACCTTGGGCGGGGCGCCCGAGCTGACGCTCGCGACATCAAATTTCTCTGCCTCCTTGTTCTCCACCATGGCCAGCTATGGGACTGGAATACAGGTGGGGAGAGAGTGGTGGGAAGCGTTCATAAAACGGACCTCGGTATTTATGTCCTAGAAACACCGGTATCTTCGAGAGATCGACATACCGATCTCACGTATCACAGGATATCGGGTTGAAAGTGATGGAGTGACCTGCTCCTAACCACCTCCGATCGTCACATTTACTATTTCCATTTGTACGCTTGGGCAGCCGAACAAAATAATACAAAATACCGCCGCTTTGAGAAGGGAATCAAGATGAAGGACTCCGTACAAGTCCGTACACAGCCGTACACCCATTTCTTGACGTTCATTGTGCCTTGCGACCACATGGACTATTGCCAGGGCAGACGCGAAAAAGAAAACTGAAGCCGCACTGCATGATTTGAGTAAAACAAACCACTCTCCTGCGCAACAATCTTATCCGTGTAAAATTTAAAATGATAGGCAAATCCTCACCCGGCATCAGCTGCTGTTCAGTTTTTAAGCTGATAACAACACAAGAGAGGCCTTCATTGAGAATCTTCACGACTGAGGACATGAGTAACATGATCTGACCCATAACACATCGAATGTCGAATGTCGAGTTGGTGTGCCCGGAGTCGAACTTTATATGGTAGATTTTCCCAACGGCATGTGGAATGTTTGCCATCGCCGATGATCACAATCTTACGCAAACAACTGCTTTAACATTAACCAAGATCGCCTGGCTCTCGATAACAAATTTATGTTGGATAACTAGGGGCCGTCGCGTACCGCGGCGACTCCCACCTTGCCATGTCTTCATCGAGCTGCGGCAAAACCGGGTCCAAAAACAGTTGGCATTCTGGGGTCAAAGAAAGGAGAGGCTAAAGGAGAGTGTTGGGTTCAGTTACTCAAAATAAACAGGGACAAAGGAGTTACACAACGTAAGAGACCTTGTATGGCAAGGTAAATTTGGATTGGCGTATAGCATACCTACAGGTAAGTACTGATCAGCATCGCTACGGAACCTTCTCGAAGAGTCAACACCAGGAGGACTCAGGAGGGTATATATTGCTGTATCAATGTCACATCGGGACCCGAACTGGACCCAGGTACAGGTGTCATGGAAATTTTGGCCTAATCCCTGTTGAAGCCTCATTCAATCGTACAAAACAGGCCGTTCGGCGGCGTTTGCCCCCTTTCTGCTAGTAACTGCGCACGACAGCTACTATTTCGAGCGTTAACTGGTCACTTACGATCAGATAAATCCATTCACACTGTCGTTGAATACCAGGCGATCCGAGTTCACAGCGACTACCCGACGCTCTACGCCAACTTACATATCACAGTATCTGTAAGGTCAATTCAAACACATGGACACGTTGCTTCAGCTGCTTATCGTCACACCTCAGGGCTTTGATACCATGAAACCTTATTTGAGCAGGACGAGAGCAACAAGCCTTTCCCAAGCCTACGACCGTGTGGCACACGAGCACTGCATCTGCTGCCATCACCTGGAAAATGATCATAAGCAAATCATAAGTATCGGAGTCGGGGACAAACGCTAGAAGACGTCAGACCCTGGAAGGTGTACCTATGGCGATAGGACTATCGAGAGCTAGGGATTTGCCCATGGGCTAGTGGTTTCATTCTGCTCACCGACTATGTAGCCGTCCTATGCCTGACTAAAGGGAAGATACAAGTATGTCTGTGCGTCAGTCAGGCACTCGGGTAGACTGGAGTAGAGTATAGTTCTGCACGCCGTGACGCAGCAAAGCTTGATACCATTGAGATCAGGGGAACCACGTTGTCAGGCGACATGTGAAAGACGATCGTCAATCACAAGAGTCGGTACTAAGATAAGTAACAGACATCGATACCGAAGTAACCCGTTTCCTCATACAACTAACTGTGAGCAGCTCTTTGCAGATGCGGCGACCTCATCAATTCAACAGCTCCCAGAGGAAATCGATCCTCGCAGAACGCCCGATGCTGCGGGCCCCTTGTATATCTCATGACGGTGTGGGGTAATCCGACTAACACGAGTCAGCGCCTATCAGCGCCACCAAGGCCCATGAGATATTACTAAGATATTACGGCCTGTCACGGCGTGCGGAAGTAGTTGCAGATTCCCTTATGAGTCGTTATGGGCATCGGTACTGCTTCTCTCAAATCTCTCTCTTCCTTCTTTGCTTCTTCAAGTTCCTGCGGTACCCAGGAGGGTCACCTTGGAAGAAGTAGACCGCCGAGTTGTTACCATACCCTGTCCGATCAAGCTAGATGCTAAGACACGATCTGTATTCGTCACTGCTACTTAATCGATAATAATATCTTTGCGGGTACATTAGATTCCTATCCTATACTAGAAATCGGAATTAAAAAGTTGTCGGGTTGTGTTAACCGGCGTTCGCTGCGTTGGGGGCTGTAAACAGATATGATACTGGAGAAACATTGGCAGGTCCTCGTCTCTGGTCATGGGGGCCTGGAGCTTGTTGAATGTTAAGGTTGAGAATGACGGCGACGGAAATGGAGGCCGGAACGGATTGTGTAGATTTCAAATGACGGCGTCGGAAGCGCGTAGGATAGAGGCCGGAACGGATTGTGTAGGATTGTGTGGATGTCAAATTACATACCTTCGAAATTTGTTCTCCTCGGCAGATCTCGAAGATGCTGAGCATTTCATACCAATCTTCAGATCCTGTCAACCTAGAAAAGTCTCCCCATTCTCTTACTTTTATATATACGACCCAAAGAAGAGCTGCATAAACAAATTCGAAAATACCAAACAACTTGGAATGCAATAAAAGAGGTTGCTGAGCTCGCGGTATAAATAGCTCACAAAAACTCAACGAAGGCCTCCTTCCAAATTCGTGGCAAACCTGCCCTCACCATACCCTCCCTGTGCCTTGGCCCCATTCTGCGCCTCATTAGCGACATACGCCGGCGTCGGCGCCGGCACATCCGCAGGCGATCCCGTATTGACATACGCACTAAGGTAGTCATAATCATCCTCCTCCGTCGGGAGCGGAGGCAACGCCTGGGACGGTGCAGGCTGCGCAGGCTTCTGCGCCGGGGATCCCGATCTGCCACGGCGGCTAGGGGAGCCCTCGCGCTGGGGATGCGGGGAGCTTGGGAGGCGCTTCCTGAGTGACATCGGGCTGGTGCTTCTAGGATCCGCGAGCGATGGGGGGAGATCCCCGCTGGCCATGCGCGGCGGGCGCTTGAAGGCTGCGGCGGAGATGGTTCGGGCGCCAGGTGGCATCTGTGTGTTGAGGGAAGTGGTGGATTTGGTTATTGGGGAATTTGACATGCCGAGGCCGCGTGGATATTCGGGGGGAGTTTGATATGGCGACTGGTACGGCGATGATGACGTTGATATTGGGGGAATGCGAGGGGAGTCATCTTGGGAGTTCCTTGGCGCTGCGGAATTGTTTGGTCTGGGTGTAACTGCACTTGCTGGTCCATTTGGAGAATCGCGTGCTGGCGGTAGAGGCGCCTGCTGGGATTGGGCAGGTCCCTGGGAGTATATCGTTGGTGGACTTCCCTGGTTGAAAATAGTCGGAGGTGCGTTATGGGGCGAATAGGGCAGAGTAGGAGAGTCGTTGCCAGGATGAGGAGACGGAGTGCGCTTAGCGAAAGGCGCTGACGGAGGAGCCAATGGTAAGAGGTCCATTGGTGTTGCCGGAGCGGTGCCGTGACCAAGACCGGGTTGCGAGAGCGAAGATGCACGTCCCCGATCAGGCGACTGGGTATCGATCGGTGGGTTGAAAGTAAGAGCGTCCATTTCTCGGCTTACTTCGCGCGCAGCTGCGGCATTAAGTGCGCGCTCTTCCTCGACGGTATCTACAGAGGGTGCGGGGACGCGGCGCTGGTTCTGGAAACGAGCATCCATCGTCGGGGAATAGTTCCCAGATCCGACACTGGCTTGAGGCGGAGGGTTTAAGCTGGGTTGCTCTGGATATAATAAGACACGATAAGCTGGTCAGCGGATGTCGCATATTGGAAATGATTCGACACACCTGTCTCAATAGAAAGTGGGATGTCTTGGTATTCAGGAGGCTGACCCTCGTATTGTTGCTGTTGGTAGGTATCGTTCGAGCGACGATCACGTCTATCGAGCTCCTCGTCGACATTATTCACCTCGCCGAACCTCACATGCCTCGAAGCAGCAACTTCCAAAGGCTCTTCGGGATCCGCCATGTACGCCAACCCTCCCTCATCATCAGAAGCCGCATCCCTCTCCTCATGATGCAGACTCGTGTTCCAGCCACCAGCAGGGCCGGACGGAGCCGCAGCACCCGGAGGTAAGCCCTGAGGCGGTGCGAACGATGGCGCCTGGGAAGCCTCGTAAGTATTGTTGAAGCCGGAGAAGCTGGGCTGGGGCACATTGGCGGGCGGGCTTTGTGACGACGAAAGCGCCTGAGCAACGGACGAGGAAAAGGAGTCGCTATTCTGGCGTGCCGCCAAGGAAGGGGGGTCCGTGAGCGAGTATCCCTTCAGACCAGAGGGGCGGGTCTTCACGGGGAACGTTGCGAATCGTCCGCTTCCTGGCCCGGGCTGGTCGTGTGACCAAGGGTTTTGCGTGTTTACCCCGAAGTCGTCAACGCTTCGCGGGGGTGCCTGTTCGGCGTATTCGCTTTGGCGATTATATGGGGCTGTTGGTTGGTCGGACTGGGATGGGTAATGTTGCTGGGTGGGTGATCCTGGTCCGGCGGTTGGGGTTCCAGTTTGGTCGAGGAACTGGCCCGTGCCCAGCCCTAGTGGGGCGGGTAAATAGTTGGGTTGACCTTCGCTGGCACTTGGTGACGACCAATCATTTGAACGTGGGCCGCCGATGCCTGGTATACCCTGATCTTGGAAGGGAGCTTGAGGGGTATCGAAGGGGTTCTGTGGTGTACCTTGAAAGCTGCCTTGTGGTGTATGCTGAGGATGATTTTGCTGGAAGGTGCTTTGCGTGTTCGTCGGGTTAGACGGTACAGTGGACATTACGACTTCGTTAATGCAGCGGTGGGCTTCTGAGACGAGCTGTTCGGTCGAGGCGCGACCATAGTAGAGACTTCGTGCCGTGCCTGGTTGAGTCTGGTCTTCTGAAATTTCCTGCAAGACTACAATCAGGAATATGAATTGAACGGAAGAAAGACAGCCTACAGCGATGATGAGCTTTCCAAACTCTCCAGCGATCTGCAGACCGGTGTCAAATAGGAAGCGCATATAAGGCTAAATCGAACGCACAGTTCCCTTCTCGGCGCACTCCAGTAAACCGCCAAATTTCAGCCCCATCCAAGCTCTAGTCGTTGAGCGTTTGAAGTCTCCAAGGGCGGCCTCCTCAGTCATGATATCCGAATCCATGGTACGGATCTCAGCCCTCAACGCATTCAACGAATCTGTCTGTATCACTAGATTCTTGTGTTCCGGGCTCATCTTGCTGAGCTTCCTCTCTGCAGTCTCAGCCTTCGCACTGACAGCCTTGCGTCGACGCTTGAGCTCATCGAGCCTCTCCTCTCTTGTTCGGATTGACTTCAGGTACTCTCGCATGGGATGACCATGAGCAGCATATTGTGAAATCGCAGACGACCAAAGTGTCAGGACTGTTGTAGATGCGCCCAAAATGTCCTGTGAGTTGAAAATATCAGGATAGTCGATAGTAATCGCTAAATGGGAGATCATACGCCTAGATCATCTCCTTCGCCAGAGCCCCATATCCGCAGCGCTTCCGCAGCTTTCGCAAAGTCTGCACTGAGTTTCTGGAGTCTGACCGGCATGTTTCAGCGGTCTGATCATCGACAATCCCTGCGAATGACTCACGACGTGAGAACCTGCTTTTCGGCGAGAATGAGGTCCTGCAATGGTCTTAGATCACTGTTTCCTCCCAAGGCTGGGATTGTTGAGTTGTGTGCGATTTTGGTCGCAGCGGACTTGAACATGCTCATGCTGCGAATAGAATATCAATGGTAGGTTGGCGGCGTTGCTGGATAAAAAGAGAAAATGTTGGTCGTTGAGGGTCGGAGATCGTTGGAGTGGCTGTGAGGATCCGCGAGTAAACACGTCGCATCACAACTCCGTAGTATATTTTTCCTAATCTTTTCCTTCTTGCTAATGTTGCAATTCTTTCGATCCTTGCTGAATCCTATAATTGCAACGGAACGCATAGACGATGAGGACACTGAGGAGAATATCGCCTCTGATTTTACTCCGACCGAGGACGATGTGTTTGCCGTGCGCAACTTACTCCTCCATCTCGTACCACTAGAACTGGCAGATCTCATTTTGGAAATTGCGCAATACTAGCCTTGTGTCTCTACAGCAAGAGCGGACCGTCTGGTCGTAGCTGCCACTAGTCGTTAGACAGATCACAACCACGCAGTATACTACCTTCTGACTCCTGCTATACCGGAAACATCCAAGAGTATCAAGTTGATAAAGTTCGCCCTTACGGGCCACGACTAAGGGTGGGGCGGAAACCCCGACGATCGAGGTAAGCAATACCCAGAGTATGCAAGTATCAACGTTGGCGCCTAATATTATTGACTGAGGAACATACAGTGGATCGCACACCTGGTTCGAAGCTGGCATTATCCGTGATGACCGTAAAGACGTGGAGAGATTTATTTCTCTAATACCTGGGTGCTCTGCGGACAAATTCAATGACCACGCGTTCAGTCGAAGTCTTGGAAAGGAAGTTGAGAATCCTTTGGACCAGACGCGGCTCTGGATGATCCAGTATCACGAGCAGGGCTTATACATACCGAAACGGCACGAGATCGTATGGACCGGGGATGATGTGATCCATGATGAAGCTGAGGCTGAGGCTAGAGCGCAAGGGGCCGGAACTGGACGCGGTTTTTTGAGCATGCTATCCACAGGTGATAGGGTTGTGCTTGTAGCAAGAGCTCAGGTATGTTTTATCTCAGGAACGATTGACTCGACGGCTCATCCCTTCGTGTCCAGTACCCCAGTTGGGCAAATCATATCCACGAGGCCAAGATAGATATTCGCTATGCAGTGTAGTGCCAACGTGAGATATAACTTAGCTACCACCAGGATCTATGTCCATTCAAGGCTGACCTATTTGTGCAGCAGCTTGTCTCCTCTGCTTCTGTCTCGACAAATGTGTCTTGTCGTGTGCGCTGCGTCATACTTTCCATCATCGTCCGGAGCAGCTCATCCTACCCGCCACTTCTCGCACATCATCCCTTCGTATCTAGTACCTTGGTTGGGAAAATCATATCTACGAGGCCAGAATATATATTTGCTATACAGTATAGTGTTCGTTAGTCACTACAAACCTTCTAACGTGAGATATACCACCACGATCTAGGTCCTTTCAAGGCTGACGACCTATTCGTGCAGGTGCAGCAGGAGCTTTTCTCTTCTCCTTCTGTCCCGACAAGGGTGTCTTATCATGGGCGCTGCGTCATACTCTCCATCATCATTCGGAGCACCCAGCTCACCCTGTCGGCTACTTCTCGCACATTCTCCATGCAGGCCCGCCGATGCCGTCACTGTCGTGGATATTCTCGTTGTAGGGAAAGATGCTTCCATGATTTTATCGAGGCTTTCTTGGAGTTGTTGAGGAGGCCTCAAACGCTATCATACTCCCCATCATATCTCATGCGACGTGCGACATATTGTCTCCATTTTGTACATCTCTTTTAAAAACTTGTGACTAGACAGAGAAGGCGTCCGAAATAAAATGAAGCCACGGGGAACGGAGAAGGGGCGACAGTTGCCGAAAAGCTGGGAATGTATTCCAGCTAGGAATAATTTAGACGTGATGTTCACGGTACTAGAGTTCAGTAGTAAGTTAACACTGCATGACTAAGAGTGTATTAGAAAGGATGAGGACATACATTATTGCGCAAGAAATAAGTTCGGAAAAACAAATCAGAGTTTCCCGTTATGAAGGTTCTCCTGAAGCCTGCTTGCGGTGAAGACGCGCATTCTCGCCAAGTGTGGTAACAAATGGGCAACTTCCTTCCAACGGAGGTCTGCGGAAGGGCCAGCTGCTTCAAGCACGCAGGTCGAAGGACAGAGCTGGGCAAGAAAGAACGCGACGTCCTGTGCGTCTCTGATGATCGAATTCCCAACAACCAGCTGTCGAAGATAGCGAAATTCGGGGACACCGCGAGACAGTCTGAAGGTGTCTGAAGCGTCAATGTAAAGCCCGAGTTTCTTTAATCGTGGACACCGTTGCGCCAAGATTACCAGGGCACGCAGCGTCGCCTGAGGCGGGGAAACGAGCGACAATGGGCTGAGGATAAGGTATTCTATCGATGGTATCCGCGAAGCGAGCGCATCTAAATCCGCATCCGTGAGCGAACACCGGACGTGATCAAGCTCCAGGCTCGTGAGATTAGGGTAAGATACGATGGTGTAAAGAGCGTCCAGATTTACATCTGGGTATCGCGGAGGGTGTTGAAAGAATTCCCCCCTACGAGCCCGTTTGGTGATGGATAATCTCCGTAATGCGCCACAAGTACGCCCGACGATTGTGAGAAGAGCACTTAGTGCCTGGGAATCAAAATCGTCAAGGTCGAGATTGAGCCGATAGAGCTTGGAGACGAGGGGATAGAAATCTAAAAATCGGCTGGCAGATGTCACGTTCGTGGACACAGTCAATCCACGTAGTACGGGGAACGACCCAGCAGGAAGGATAGGCTGGAACGGATCGATAAATTGAGTGGTCATTGTTGAGTCCTCCCTCGCGCGTAAATCCTCAAGAGATGGGAGATGGGCGAGAATCTCGAGGATGCGTGATGTTACCTCGTATCGAGGTAAGATAATTGTTTTAAGCTCCAGAAGATGACTGATTCCATTCATTGTGCGGTCAATTAAGTCCTTGAGATCGTCAATGTTTCCAGCAATTTCGAGATGATGCAACATAGACATCCGTGAAATCGAATCCATCACGAAACGGGCTCTAGTGAATGTCGGCTGGTGGGCATGCTTTGGAAGCGTGAGACTGAATCGGGTAACGGTAGGATGCATGAATAGGATGCATGGCGTGATAAGTGAATTCTCCATCGTGTAGTCCAGTGTATGGAGATTGGGAAATAAGTTGAAGGATGGTCGAGCTTCAGTTATGGTAGAAAAGACCTCGGAATACGGTGAGAGATCTTTAAGAGAGATCTTTCGTACCAGCTTGGCGTACTGCTCGAATCTTGCCCAGCTGTCAAGCTCAGGATAAGTTTCGAATTCGAGTTCCTGTGCAAAGTTTTTTCGTGTCAGCGACTTCCATACTGGATAGTTACATACAAAGCTCACCTCTGACTCGTCTGAGTCTTCCCAAGTCAGATCTCCCAGTACTTGAACAAGTCGACGAAAATCTTCTTCACCATCTACATCGTGCCAAAGAACCCCTTGACAAATGTCGCACCATAGCTTGCAAACGCGAATATTCGCCGCATTTGATAGCTTGTCGGAGTGCTCAAATATGTTTTCAAGCAATTCTGGAACGGTCAAAGCAAAGTGCATCCCGGACGATGAGGAGGTCGCTGTCGGAGGCGAGGCATACTTCGATTGGTATTTTGAGATCCAGGCACAGCCTGACGTAAGATGTCCAAACTGAGTATGACGCTCCGA
>JABCKH010008034.1:0-16124 GCA_018851285.1 Lyophyllum semitale | reverse complement strand
ATAGTGTTTCTGAAAGGAATGAGTGTGTCGTTTTTGAGCCAATCACTTCGCGCCGCTGTTTGTGAGGTGGCTACAGAAGTACTTTCGGCAGCCGCCGCCTTTAGGGTCGCATTCTCGATTTGGAGGCGCTGCAGCTCCCGCTGAGCGCTGTCAAGAGCGGATTGACACAATCGCAGAGCCTGGTCGTGAATGATCAGCACGTAACCATAAAAATATATTTCTAGTACGAACATTCCGTAAGGATACAGCATCGGAGGTGCTTGAATTCAACGCCACCGCAGCAGCTTGAAGTGCAACTTGAGTCGGATCCATAGAAGCCATAATCAGAAGAGAAAGTCCGTGTTAGAGTCTCAGAGGAAAACCGTGGGCTGAAGAGCAATGGGTCAGCACATTGCACGACATATTATATAGGAAATTTGACGAAACAGGCAGCCAAACATCGACGCAATAATCATCACGATGTATTACGTCTTCAGCCACAACTGAACGGTGTCTCTGCATTCAAGGTCGTCCATAGAACCTTGGAGCTAAGGCAGGGAGACTGACAAAGATTGGAGACTAACCATACTTGCTGTAATATCCGCGACAACAACGTAAGTTGTGGCATGTTCCGACCGCAAGGCTGCTGCTGTACCTGGATAAATGACAGGGGTTGGAGCTGTTGTATAGACACTCACCGGTGATGAACAGGCTCGTGTGGAGCTCAGCCAAAGGTGGTACAAGGAAGGGTATTGATATAATGCTGCGGAAGACGTCAGCAAACTACCACATGTCCGAGTCGGTGCCCATGGAATAATGATTGATATCAGGAGTGAGAAACCCGTGCCAGCCTTGCGATCGAGTCGACAGGGTGCGGGAGTGTACGGAAGAGTAGGCAAGGCTGAGACGGGCAGCAGCACTGGAATTATAGGCCTCGTGGATCACAGGCTGGACTCCTCGTGGATTAACATGTGTGACACACGTTAGAAGTCAATGGTTGTGCAAGCTTATGCTCAAATATCAATCAGAATTTACGGGCGACAGGTGTCAAAAATTATTGCTTGAGCTGCGCTGCGCAGGGCCGGCAGAGGTAACCATCGCATGGTGCTGCACTAATACTTGGGGAGGTGCGGGCCAGAAAATAGGGCATTGAAGGAATGGGATAGACGCTGCTGACAGAGACACAGAAAAAGCAGTGTGAACGTTATGTAACAAACCAATAAAAACAAAGCCAGTCCGAAGGCCGTGCTGACCCAGAACCCAAATCCCACCTCACGACACGCCGTAACGAGTCATAGGTCACCACTGTAGTCGATGGTGTCCCCTCTGCCCGCCCCTGTCTTCAGGAATCACCATGGGCGGGTGCAAGAATGAGAAGAATGATTCTTCGCCATGCTGCATCGGCAGTATTGGCGTGTGTATGCGGCACCATCAGCGGGGTGGTAGAGCGTGTCCGAGGCCCTGTAGCTGCTAACAGGAAGTCCATCGAGGAGCTGCGAGATGGCATCGCAAATGACAGGCGTGGAGTAGCCGCGCACACGCAACAACATCGCGGAGGATGGTAACTCGTATGTATATAGAGTCCGAATCTGTTCATGTGGCAGTAATTTCTTGCGCAAGGGGCTCAGGGTGTGCACTCAGCCTGATCTGTAGAGTAGGTGTCTATGTATGACAAGTATGACGTCCTGGGAGATAACTCACACGCAAACTTATTATGACAATGTCAGCAGAGCAGCCGTCCGTGTAGAACGAGTACAACGCTACAGAGGGATGGCTCTGACACGGAAGCACAGCTTGTCTCTGCAATTGTAGCTCATGTGCGCGGTGGGGTCGTCAGGAGCAAGGGTTGTGGTTGCCTCGCGGGCGGGTGATTCTCATCGGCTGACGCTGGGGCTGGCAGAGGGCGTGTTGGAAATATTATTCCCACCACGGCGAGCATCGTGCCTCGACCGCTTGCAGATAACGTCCGACTTCGTGGAAATCGGGCCATGAAGCTTGTAGTACAGCCCACGCCTGCCATAGAGGTGTGAGCGAAGCGTAGAATAAAGAAAGTAAACAAAACCTACGTGTTAGAGACAGTCTTCCCCTCGTTGTCCTTTCTCCAAAGGGGAGTCGCGACGGTGTGGCAATTGTAGCATTACGCTAGCCGTGGGCAGAAGGAGAGCTATGAAGCGAGAATTTAGGGACGGGGGACGACAAATCCATGATGTCGACAGTTTCCTACCGATAGGGACCTGAGTGCGCCCTTCGCTGCGAGTGCTCTACATGGATTGAAGACGGGGATCTTTGTGCTAGAAAGATGAGCGAAGAGTCAGTAAATTTGAAATGAAGACATAAGAACAAAGACACTCACGACTTTTGAGTATAGGCTGCAGGCGTTACAGGGTAGCGCGTTGTTGAGCCCATGGTGCCAGAGCGCGTCCGCAGTCGGCACACAGTAAGGGCGTCACGGCCGCACACCATGATGATTGGCGTTAGCATCCTCGCCGACTACCTCTCCTCAAAATTCTCCTCCGTAGACCCCACCATATCCGTATGCCTCAAAGACCCTCGCACAGAAGTTGACGACCTCTACATCCAACCCAACCTGGGCGCCATGCCCACCCCATTCGCAGCCCTCGACATCCTCAGCCTCTTCTGCGGCCTCGTCTTCAGCATCCTCACCGGCGACGTCTGGGCCGTCACCCTCTTCCTCATCTACACCTCCCACTGGCTCGCCAGCACCCTCATCCCCTTCCACCCACCCACCACCCTCCAGCGCACTCCCATCGTCCCCGACCCCGCACTGCAGTTCTGCGTCTACCGGCGCCCCCCGAGGGCGGCACCGTCGTGTTCAAAGGCCGCAAGGACAGCCTCGAGCGCTGGGGGTGCACGACATGGATATTTGATACGTCGAAGAGGCCGAATTGGGTCCTGTATCGGGCATGGACGGTTGTGCGGGGCTAGATATGAGGGAGGAGTAGTAGCTAAGCTTGTAGTCGGGGGCCTTGAGCTCTTCCTGGATCGAAAATCAGGGCTTAGGTTTTCGCAATAAAGAAATAGTTAGAACGCACCCTTCGCTTTGCATCGTTTGTCATCCATGTTATCCGCAGCGTTCCTCGAGCTTGCGTACCACCTGGCGTGGCCCCCGTAGCGCCGCCAGGAGACTCCACCCTGCTCGCTGCATGCACGCACGCGGTCTGTGAACACCTAAGGCCCGACGTTGGTCAGGGCGTAGTGGCCATAGACCCACCACGTGCAGCAGAGTCACAAAGGAGGAGAATAATGATGTGGCCACATTCAAAATGGCGCGTTGAACGATTGCCTGAGAGGGGGACATTAACAAATCAGTCGCGGTACAGAGAGCTCTCTGGTACGGACCTTCTAGAGTAGGCGAGCTACATCGCCGTTGACTTCCTCCATATCAACGAATCCACACGCATACTAGCCACACTCGTAGCATCTAGATCTGCTGCCGTTCGACGGGGCATTCTTGCTGATGGTCGCTTCAAGTTCATGAGATTCGAAGGACCAGGGTAAATGGATGCATTGAAGTGCACTTACCACAGGTAATGTGTTTACCGAGCACAAATTGCTACCCCGTCGTTGGATTTGATGTTGCGCAACTGTCAGCGTACGCGTAGGTTTGAACGTGGTCGAGTAGCACAAGAAGATAAATTGATAAGGTCGATGACCAATCGGGCTATTTTTAGATCACTTCTTGCTAGCACTCTACCATTCTTCGTCGAAGACTGCACATTACAAGTGACTTTTAATTACAAGCGGGACGTAGCTATATACCTTTCCTCATTGGCTGGCACCATGTTGTCCTGCTAAAGGGCTGACATGGATAAATCAGATCAGATCAGATAAGAATCCGAGACAATCAAGAGCCCATACCTTGCAAGTTCCTTGCTACGTGCTCGAAGGAACATATCAGGATCAAGCATATCGAAGAGGAAGTAATCTCGGCTTTTGTGGCCCACATTCGTCGTCTCACCGGAATGGATTAGGACGGCACCCCGGATAAACGTGTGAATCGAGACAAATTCACATTCTGCTCGAAAGTTTTCCCGAAGGCGTAGCAACTCAAGATCAATATCCTTCTGGGTTCGATTTCGATGTGTGTAGACGCTTGCAAATGGTTGGATCAACGCGAGCGGATATTCATGCCGGTCAATTAGGCAAGTGAACATGAAGATGATTCGTGCGAAGTAGGGCACGGGATTTGCGTTGACGAGAACACAGTCATAGCGGGGCTTCCCAGAAAAATTTGGATTGCATCGGAGAAGGTCTGTTTTGAGGCGCCAATCTGCAAGACAGGCATACCGAACTTTCAAGAAACGATGCTCAGTTATCTATAGAATAAGTGCTTAGCACCGACGAATTTCTTGCCACCATGAAACAGACTATACCAAATCTGCGGGGCGGAACTTGACTTCCTTGCCATTGGGTAGTTCGATGTCGTATTGAGATAGGAAAGCCGTCAAGAACCGTCCAAGTTTGATCCGAAAATATTTGAAAGCGTTATCACCTTTGTGGGCTTCTTCAAGGTCTTCGAACGTGCACGGCTTCTGTGGGGCCCCGATTTCGCGGTATTTATCGTAGTCATGAGCATTAGCTGTCTGGATGTAATGGCTCGTAGCATTTTCGTCTTCTGGATCAGGTGGAGCTAGAAGACTCGCAACATGCTGGTCAAGAGCGCTGATGTTGCTGCGTATGAAGCCAGAGACCAAAAGATAATGGTCAGCCTGCAGGATCTGCACAAATGTAATTGAAGCTGGTCTGATTCAAGAAAGACAAATTACTTGCCTGATCACCGAAGTCCTTGAAATTGGTCCGGCGTTGATATGATATTTTTAACGGACCATGCATCTTTTCGTTTGGCTTGGTGCTATAGTTGCGAGTGACGCCTTTATCTTTGATCTGCGGGAAAAGATGTTTTCGGATATGAAGCTTTATGAAATTCCATGATTTAGCTGCTGGTTCCTCGGCCTCAAGAAGCTCTCCCTCCTGATTTTCGCCTTGCGGATTGTCGTCCTCTTGGTGGTCGTCTCTTTGAATGGGTGATGATGAACGCGAGGATGTCGAACTTTCGGACGACGATGGTGGTGGTGGTGAAGTTAGCAGGATGTATTCCTAAAGTATTAAGGGTCATTGAAAAACCGAAATCTAATTGAACTAGAAAGCATGATACCTTCATTCGTAATGCAAATTTATTCTCCAGCTCATGACAGCCAGCAGAAAGTGTTGTTTCTGTATGTAGATCAAAATCAGCGTACACTCGCACATTGAGGTACGACCGTAGACATCTAAGGAGAATATAGGTCTCCGACTTGGCGTCTCTCACTACAACACTTTGTGCTGCGAAGAGAAAAATCTGAAACAATATTCAGAACCCGGATTTGTAATGTCAGTGGCAGAATCAAACCTTTGATATGTCGTGGTTCTTAGAAGCATCGTTGAATGTTACATTCATTACCGATTTGAAGTGATGAAGCCCACTCCAGCGAGGCATGTCATCAAACCTGGAGAAAAGGTTAACAATTGAGCACCAAGGTTAACTATATCAGAGAAAAGTTCGGAAAATCAGGCATGTTTCGGACAGTGTACTCACCGTTGATCAATTTCAGATATATCTGACCGATCAGTGATTAAGGACTTGAATACCTTGAAGAAATGATCTTCCCAGAGGCCGTTGTCATCGAAGTGAAGGGTATCGTAGCATAGTGCACGATGAAGATCAGTCTTTCCCATTGACCAGAATGCATTCTGATAATGCCGTTCCAAATTAGCGTCTAGCATTGATGATAATCAGAATGATATCATACCTTAACAGGGCGTAGGCTGTACTCTCGGAGTATCTTTTCCCTTGCAGCCTGTGTTGTCTGGGATGTAGCCTCTCGATAGATGGCTTCAGATTTCTGCTGAGTGCGCAACGAAAATTCTAATGATAGGTCGGATTGTTGTGCGTTGGGAACCAGACAGATTGGACATGGGAAGAGGCCTTTCAGCCCTCGGATGAGTGACATCACAGACCTTAAATAATAAAGTTCAGACGATACAACGTTTGAAACAAAAGCTTACATTTCTTCATAATCAGCACATAAAAATAGGATTAGCGGCCAAAGCCACCGCTTAATCTCATCGCCGCAGACCGCAAAGTAACCCGTCTTGGAATACGCAGCGACTTTCCTTAAAAATGCCAGGAACGATTCATGCCATACAGCATTCTTGAAATTCACGAACCCTGGTTTTCCCGTCTCAGCAGTATCCTCATGCACCTAACATAACACTTGAAGTTAGACCGCTGCGTTCAACGAATCTGTCCGGTCATCATGAATGGATACTCACGATCGGTAACCAGCCAACCACGCGCCCACCTCCAACGCCGTCTGTATTCCGTATTTCATGAGGAAGACTGCCGAAGCGAGCAATAATGGGATATCCTTTTGCAGTGCCAAAACTAGACAGCTTCGTTTTGTCTGCATAAAGGATGAAAGGTAAAATTTTTGCAGGAGGCTCGCCAGGTTCAGTTTTGGGTAAATCTGACTATTGTATCCTCAGATTAGAAAAGTCCCATGCTGAATTGGAATTATAATAACCTGTGCATCCCAGAACGAGTCTGCAGTCCATGGCTCGTCGTAGAATCTCTCCCAACCGGTGAGATCAGACCACTTGAAATGCTGCACAGCATCCCACTTGATGTGACGAGCGAGCTTTGGATCCCGTACAATTTCCATGCCCCAGTCCCATAGATCCCGGTATTGGAACTCGAATTCGCGAACTTCATCTTTATAGGGAACACTGATTATCTCCTTTTCGAACTACGAGAGCATGACTAGGTGTGAGATATGCCCCGAACATACTACAGATTCAGATGCACACACACCCGAGTACGAAGGACTGATGCATGCTCCCACATATCCTTCATTTCACCTGAACTCCTGATGGTAAACTTGTTTCCTTCGTCATGTTCCATAGCACGATAAAGTATCTTGATCAACGTGTCGATCTGCTTTTTGTTCAGCGCCGCTTCGAGGGCGAGTTCCGAAACTTCGAAATCTAGACGAGACCGGAACGGCTCCCAGGGGCGTTCATCTGGGATTATTGGTTGTGGTTCGCGGTTCCCACCGAAGTCTGCAAAAGATTCGATCTTGGTTGGAATCCCAGAGGACGGATGATACTTGGTCTTGATCTCGTTCAGCAAGCGGCTTTCAATATCAGATTCGGGTGGTGTTTCGCGTCCTGACGCTGAAGGACGTGCAGGCTGTGGTGGAAAGGGATGTGCCCCAAGATCCGCGCGATCTTCAGGTGGTCCGGACTGTGGTGAAGGATTCGACAATTGTGTCGAATCGACGACGTGCTGGGTCTCTGTCCAGTTTGGTTCATCTAATGTGCAAAAGTTAGTACAAGAGTGAAATACTCTCCCCAGTCATACCAGGAAACTGGATATTGAAATGAGACACGACGCCTGACAAGTTCAAGTTCAAAGTTAAACAATCTCGATCGAGGCAACTGTTACTATGTACCTTGAGTAACTCCTGCGCGATCACGGACAGCATCAGACCTCTCGTGTGAGCCACAAAAAATAGTTAAAATACCTTCCCCAGCTTCTGTCGTCCTCGTTTCCACAAAGGCTGCATCCCTCTCGGCATTTTGGTGGTTTCTCTCGCACGCCTTCTTGTGCCGTCCAATCCCCATTTTTCCGAATGATTTCCCACAAAACGGACAAGTAATCCTCTCCATGGAAATTCCGCGATGTGTGCAGCGATGTGAAACTGTTGTAGGCTGGAATGTGCAGGGTGCACCAGGCTAGGCACTCAATCGTTGAACGCTGATGCGGCAAACTGATCATACATGATTATCTACATCGCTCGCTTATCAGGAGCTGACCCAGCCGTTCAGCGCTTATCAGTTCAAGGAAAGACCCGAACGTGGCTGATCAGATCGCCTTCCTGATCAGGAGGGTCAGAAATCTCCGACATATAGTCGACAGCCCAGCCGCCCCAGTATAACCATCGATACTTAAGCTTGGATGTAAGGAACAAATTATGGAAGGACTCGTATACAACGTCCATACATAGGGGTAAGCGACACAGCAGCCGTCCACGATACTGTCCCTGCAGGGCCCACCTCAGACTCGCGCCTCGAGGGGGTCCTTGTGTACGCGAGAAACGTTTGAAGCCGACGATAGCCAGCTCGGATCTGAAGCCCGAAATCATGATTCAGAGTATACTTGGCACACGGTTCTGCATGATACGGAGGCTTGTACGCATTGCCCGAGTTGGAGAGGCCTTCTCGCTCCCAATACGTATTACATTGAGATGCACGTTGCAAGTCCGAAACGTAAGATTATGTTCCAGTCCCTATTATTCTTATGTCACTCAATTTCATGGTTCGCTCAGAGTCTCACAAAACGCCGCTCAAGCTTACGCTCCTCGAGGCATAGGTTAGCAACCTCGTTAGCATCTGATCTTTGTCATTTCTTGCATATTCAGCCCGCACCATGTCTCACTCGATAACGAACCCAAAAGATGACGATCTACACAAGAAACTACACTCGTTGCAGTGCGAAAGAGAGGAGTTAGACAGTTCAATCAGGCGTTTGGAGGCGGAGATATCGGGTAGGAATCAGAGCGCCTCACGCATAGCTCGCCTTCCGCTTGAAGTCCTAGGCGAAATCTTTCAGGCTTTGCACAGAAGGTCGACGCCAGAGGCGGAGCCTCCAGTTGAGATGGTATTATCGCAAGTCTCGAGCCAATGGCGCATCGTAGCCTTTGGAGTTGCGGCCCTCTGGACCAACATCCGTTTATCCGTCGACCATCCGACACCATTCTTATATGAATACCTGGAGAGATCGAAGATTTAACCTCTTTCTGTGTCCCTCAATCTCGGTGACTCATTCTTGGACCTTTTGCCGCGAGTCTGGCCTCATATAATTGAGCACGTTTCTCGGTGGCGCCATCTGTCTGTCGAAGCTCGGTACGGGCAGCAGATATACTCAGCACTTGAATATCTGCAGCACAGTTCTGGACCTCTTCTAGAGACGATATCTCTTACATGCGCGGAACACGATTCCGACTATATACGCTATCCGAATGCGATTTTTGGCGGCGGTGCTCCCAAAGTAAGGACCCTCTGCCTCGATGGATTTCGTTTAGAGATGCCGGCCGCCGTTGTCTGGCTTGACTACGTTATCTCTCCATCAAATCTGGGATACATGGCCTCATACGACACTTGGCCCATTCATTGCCAGGGCCGCATCATTAACATATCTCTCAATATCTGGAGACTTTGTCGCAACGCAAATCCTCATGCCAACACTCCACACTTTACGTCTTCGGTTTGACGGCCAGGAGCACAGGTTCTGGGAGAACATCTCTGCAACTTCCCTGGAAGAACTTCATCTGGTCGACGCTAAATACAAAGATGTCGAAGATCTCAAAGACACAGATCTCTTTCCGACTCTCAAGTCACTCGTCATCGACAGCAACCCGGGCGAGATTCATAAAATGTTGCAATTGCTCGCTACCGCGTTCCCATCCGTGAAGAACTTGACCTTGGTCCAGTGGTCTCCAGAGACCTTGACTAAGCTCAGCCAATTCTGGCCAAACATCTCGACGATCCACCTCTGCTTCAACCCCAGACGCATGGAGGTGTCCAAAATCCGGGAGTTGGTTGGCGACCTCGACAAACCCGCTCCTGAGGTGTTTGTGGGCGATCTTGCCCTGTTCGACGCAAACCTACGGGAATCAGAGTTTATGCATTTCCCGTTTGGGTTGCCAGGCTGGCAATCTATTACCAGCGCGGGTGTGTTGTTGTATTGATTATTCTTGAACTAAATACGGCTTACACTATATGTATCGAGGCATCGACGGGGGCTCCGCATAGACGCTCGAAGATGGCAATCCCTATCACCGCCGACTTCGGGTGGATCCTATTACGCGTCAAGGTACGTGTCCAATGTCGGGCATAACACCCGACATCGCTCGAAAATCACTGATATGAAATGAGCGTCCAGATGATGAATTGACAAGCTGAGCAACTTTGAAGACTGGCGAAAATGAATGGCGAGCTGCGTTTGGCTCTGAAATAGTCAAAAAATAATTAGATGCGACTTCAGCATAGTTTTAGAGGCCGATACAAGGGAGTACATAGTGATTGATGATGATCCACAGTGAAAAAGAGTCGGCAATGATCAAAGCTGTCGCCTTACATCACAATCTTGAGCAAACAAACGATTATCTCGTTGAACTCGTTCGCCGATCGATCTTTCAAGTTGCTCTGTCCTGCATCATGCCAATGGACATCTCTCACGAAATTGAAGTCCTGAAGGGTGGCTATTCTCGTTTTCCGATTCTCTATCCTATACTGATTGTATACATGGCACCATTGGTCTTCTTTGTTTTCCGTACTAGCTGCTATCCAGGAATACGGCACAGCGAATGCCGATGGTAATCCGAGCGTGTCATATGGCATACTCTTTGACAAGACGGCAAATACGCGTACGTATAGATGCTGGATCTGTGGAACATGGACTTCCCGCCTCATTATTTTCCCATATAGTGGAAGCCTTGAATGGCACGCTCAGGGCAGCAAAGCGACAGAAGAAGGTGGGATGAAATTCAATCATATCCTTGAGCTGACTGTATATTCTTGTCCTGTAGGTGACATTCAATGGTGAGCTTCTGATGATGCCGAAAGACAAGGATGTCCAGGTGGTGTTGCTAGATCATTGAATACACCCATGTTATTATCATCACCCAATAGCCGTTGTATATCATCGAAAGCACACCAGACGTGCGCTGCCAGTACCGAAATGCAGGTCGCACGGAGTTGGGTGGCCAGTTTTGATCGAATGCATCATTATTATAGCGAATCGAAAGGATATTGGGATAGCTTGGGGTACCGGTTTTTGAATCCCTTAGATTGCCCTTGGAGGTGTTGATCGCGTTGATCGTCCCATCAAATCATGGTTTTTACGGGCCGTCAACCGTACGTTCAGCGTTTAACCGTGACGTTCAACTGTGAAGTCCACAGCATTGTTCTTTTCTTCTTGCCCCAACCTACCAAGTTTACGGTGAGCAGCTATAAGGCCATGAATATACACATTCTGACACTTTTCCATCGGTTTAGGTCGTTCCAATGTCATACCCGGTCACTGACCCAGACGACAATCGCCTTCATCGGCAACGAGAATTGCTGCAGCACGAAAGGGAGGAACTTTTCGCAACGTTAGAGACGCTTAACCGCGAAAGAGGGAAGATTTTCGCGAAGCTGGCGACGCTAGACACTTTACTCGGATGTTTGGATGTTGAGACAGCACGCAGGAGCAACCAGAGGACGTCACACACAGCTCGCCTTCCGCCCGAGGTCCTGGGCGAGATTTTCGAACATTTGCACAGGATTTCATCCCCTCCAAAGACTTATGACCCGGAGAGCTTGCCTGAGAGAGCAGGGCCTCCCGTTGAGATGGTCTTATCGCAAATCTCGAGCCAATGGCGCGACGTAGCCGTTGGAATCTCCGCCCTCTGGACCACCCTTCATGTATCCAGATTCCGACCGACGGGTTTTTTATCAGTATATCTAGAGAGATCAAAGACTCGACCCCTTTCCGTCACCCTAGATCTTCGCGGGGGCAGCAGCGTCGCTGTGCCGTCGGTCTGGTCTCGTCTTGTGGAGCACGTTTCGAGGTGGCGCGATCTGTCCGTCGTAGTTGATGTCAGCGAGGAGATATGTGACACCCTCGAATGTTTGAAGAATAGTTTTGGACCAATCCTGGAATCACTGTCTATTTGGATGGAGGAAATAGAACGCGATACAGATTTTATCAACAACCCTCCGACATGCCCTGCGATTTTTAGCCTAGGTGCTCCTCAACTGAGGACCCTCCGTCTCGACAGACTTCCTCTACGGGGCTTTTGGCCACCGTCGGCTGGCTTGGTTACTTTATTCATACATGAAATGGCGGAGAACTGGGACTACGAAACCTTCGGACCATTCATGGCCAGTGCCACGTCGTTAATAAACCTATCAATCTCTGGAGATCCTGTCTTAGAAGTTAGAACTGAAGAACGGATCATCATCCCTACCCTCCGAAAACTACGCCTCCAGTTCGACGGTGCTCAGATGCTGTCAAATTGGGTCTGGATGAATATTTCTGCCCGTAGCGTCGAAGAATTACATTTGATTGGAGCTACCGATGTCGATCTGGATTTTCTTGAAGATACGCACCTCTTTCCAAATCTAAAATCGCTCATTATCGATTCCGAAGACCTCAACTATTATGAAGAGATGCTACAACTGCTCGCCGCCGTGCTCCCCTCCGTGAAACACTTGACGTTAGTCCACTGGTCTCGAGAGACCTTGGATATGCTCAGTCGATTCAATTATTTCTGGCCAAACATTACGACTATCCATCTCTGCTTCAATCCTAAAGACATGAAGGTGTCCGAAATTCGGCAGTTGGTTGGCGACCTCGACAAACCGGCTCCTGAGGTGTTTGTGGGTGATCTTTCCCTATTCGACGCAAACCTACGGGAGTCCGAGTTTATGTGTTTCCCGTTTGGGTTGCAAGGCTGGCAGTCTGTGAACAATGCGGGTGTGTTATTGTCTTGACATTCCTAAACCAAAGACGCTTACACCATGTGTATCGAGACTTCGACAGGGGCACCTCTTCACTCGACGAAAGGTTGTAGAACGCCGGCGATTCAGATGGCCCTGCTTTTTCTCGAATGGTATCGGATTTTGGGTAACAGAATTGACTGAGAGGACGGGCAAGTTTATCGGGAAGTGTACCAAAGTTTTTATCATTATTGAGGACTCTGGACCAATAAGAACATGAAACCTATACCGGATGATGAACAATTTGGTCGTGCAAGAAGTACTGAAGAACGACAGTATCTTCAGCTCTCGAATCCCTTGTGGGCCTTGGGTTGATCGCGTTGATCGCAGCCCCATCAAATCATGGTTTTTGCAGGATCAACTTCGTTGAACTCTAATCCAACTCAACTTCAACTTGTCGGAGTAGTACCCTTTTCTTCTTGCGTTTGCGCCACCTACCAAGTTTACGGTGAGCGACTACAAGGCGATGAATACACAACACGTTCTCACACTGTCGCTTCGGTTCAGGTCATCCCATGTCAGACTTGGTTACTGACCCAGACGAAGATCGCCTTCATCAGCAACGAAAATCGTTGCTGCGCGAAAGGGAGGAGCTTTTAGCAACGCTCGCGACGCTGAACACTTCAATTAGATATCTGGATGTTGAAATAGCACGCAGGAGCAACCAGAGAACCCCAAGCACAGCTCGCCTCCCGCCCGAGGTCCTGGGCGAGATTTTTGAACATTTGCACAGAAATTCGCCCGTTCAGACACCCGGGCCTACTGGGGAGGATCCTCCAGTTGAGATGATCTTATCGCAAGTCTCGAGCCACTGGCGCAACGTAGCAATCGGGGTCGCCGGCCTCTGGACCACCCTTCATGTATCCAGATTCCGACCAACAGGATTTTTAGCGACGTACCTGGAGAGATCGAACGCTCGACCTCTCTCTGTCGCTCTCGATCTTCGTGGCGGGGATATAATTGAGGTGCCGTTGGTCTGGTCTTGTGTTGTGGAGCACGTTTCCAGGTGGCGCCATCTATCCATTGTGGCTGATGTGGGCGACGAAATATGCGCAGCGCTCGAATGTTTGCAGAACAGCTTTGGACAAATCCTGGAGACAATGTCTCTTCAGACCGAGGATGAAGGCGATTACGCCTCTCCCGCATGCTCTGCCATTTTTAGCTTCGGTGCTCCTCGACTGAGGATCCTTCGCCTCCTCAGATATCCTTTACTGGGTTGTTGGCCACCGTCGGCTGGCTTGACTACTCTATTCATACACGAAATGGCGGAGAACTGGGACTACGAGACCTTTGAACCATTCATGGCCAGTGCCACATCGTTAAAAAACCTCTCGATCTCTGGGGATATCTCAGTGTTTAGTCCTGATGAACGGATCATCATTCCTACCCTCCGGAAGCTACGCCTCCAGTTTGACAGTGAACAGGTGCTGTCAAGTTCGGTCTGGAAGCAAATATCTGTTCCTTGCATCGAAGAATTACATTTGGTTGGGCCTGTTGACGTCGATCCGGATTATCTTCAAAGCACACAGCTCTTTCCAAGTCTCAAATCACTGGTTATAGACTATAGAGATGTCAATTATTATGAAGACACGTTACAATTGCTCGCCACCGCGTTCCCCTCCGTGATACACTTAACTTTCGTCCACTGGTCTCGAAAGACCTTGGATATGCTCTCTGGCCAATTCAGTTATCTCTGGCCAAACCTTGCAACTATCCATCTCTGCTTCAACCGTATCCGAACCACGAAGTTTGCCAAAATTCAGGAATGGATTCGGGATCTCGACAAGCCAGCTCCCAAGGTGTTTGTGGGTGATCTTGCCTTGTTCGACGATAATCTACGGGCGTCCGAATTTATGCGTTTCCCGCTTGACTTGCCAGGCTGGGAACTTGTGAACCATGCGGGTGCGTTGTTCTTGTGATCATTCTAAACCGAAAACACGCTCACTATCACACCATTTAGGCATCGATGGAGGTGCCGCATGATGTATGCTCAGGTATGCTCCAGTGTTCGAAAGTTTCTCATGGCGATAGATTTATCTTGAGTTTGAAGGCCGGGGT
Organism: Lyophyllum semitale; assembly: GCA_018851285.1. Classification (NCBI taxonomy): domain Eukaryota; kingdom Fungi; phylum Basidiomycota; class Agaricomycetes; order Agaricales; family Lyophyllaceae; genus Lyophyllum; species Lyophyllum semitale. The sequence continues at coordinate 1,481 of JABCKH010008034.1, read as the reverse complement.
TTGCGACGATGAACGCAAGGCGCTATATCATAGGAAACTTGAAAGGGTGCAGACCGGTCATTTTGTGGTTACGCGTCGGCGAAGAAGGGAAGGCTTGCAGAAGTAAAGAGATATGTGATATAAAAAGTTGATAGAATGCGGACTTCTCGTTTAGAAGGATTATTATTCTCACCAGAACATACATACATCATGGAGTATACAATCTACTCCGCGCCGAACCACACGAAAACCTTTCGACCCTCGAGAAGCAGATGCTCATCCTGCTCTGAATCCGGCACGGAGCCTACGCCGAGGTTAGAAGAAACGATGGATGCCCTGCGTGGCCGTCACCAATGAGAACATGCGCGCCAGTGCTAGTTACACCGTCAATGGTAAGGAAGATGTATGCTAAGTGGCTTGAAAATCGACAAACAAAGGAAGAAGGGACGAGACGCACCAGGACAAGGAGGGTACCACAGTCGTTCCGCAGGTTGAGGTACTCCGCACCCAAGTTGCTGAGAAGGAGAGGGAAAGATCAGGATCGGAGCAGTGAGAGAGGAGCCAAGAGCGTTAGACGAACCGGTGTAAACTGGTCCTGTTGACAATCGCGCCATTCAGGTTCGAGCCGGCGAGGAAGACACTGATCATAATTAACTACAACGGGCTTCTGAAGATTAACAGCATACCTTCTGGGCGTCAAAGACAGGGGAGTAGTACATGCGTGCAATCTCCGACGCGGGCAACAACTCGTTAGTGAACCATTCTCCAAGCGGGACGTCGTGGGTTTATAGCACTGGCCGAAGTCTTCAACGGTCACTAGAATCCTAAAAAAAAAGGGCTTAAAAATACTGTCGGATTTGACTGCCCGTCGACTGGATCGCCGACTCCCAATGGCCATATGGCCCGTCTCCCCACGATTCATGACCAGCACGCATCCGAATCAGGGAGCATCTTCAACGCTGGCATCGTCATACCCTCCGGCTTGGACTCGATAACCTTCGATAACCCGGCTGCGCTGAGTCGTCTTGGCAGGCGTGAGAGTGACACTGCGGGGACAGGTGTACATAGGGCGTAGTATCAGTTGCATTTCTGCCACCACACCAAGGATTCGGCGTGAATAGCAGCGGCGTGAGCGGGAGCAATGTGGCAGTCCCGAATTTGCCGTCGGGGAGGGCGAAGCTGCTGGCATGAGAGTACGGGAATTTCGAGGGGTGACTCCACTGGACTCCGTTGTCCTTTGGTGGTGGGAAGGAATCATAGCTGTTGACGGATTCAGAGCCGGTGTTGTAGAACGCTGTTCCTTTGTGAATGCCGCCGATTACCATCTAGACCACCACAGCTGCAGCCATGTAAGGTCCCGGCCCGGGATACAGATATCATGAGAGTCATGCGTATCACGCGGCCCACGTGACCGTTTGCCTGCTATAGGGATGTGGAAAAAACCTATGGTTTTTTACCAAACACTATTTTACCAGTAAATTACCTATCACGTGATAGGTAAT
>JABCKH010008033.1:0-16130 GCA_018851285.1 Lyophyllum semitale | reverse complement strand
CCGCTTTTGATGGATGACATAAACTAGGAAATTGAGAGTCCGCTGTGTGACTCTGTGTGACCCGAGCAAACGCCGTACGCATGCGCCTCCGTTGAACGCTGAAGATACATCTCTACCTCCCCACATTCATCTGTTACGTTCAAAAACTAATGTATCGAGAATAAAAAGCAAGATCTCTGACATTCAGTGGGCCAACCAGGGTTTGATTTGCTAACCTTAAACCAGGGGCCTATTAGTATTAATGACCATATTGTTGGAAGGCTTCGTTGAGAGTTTCAAATTAACCTAAAATTACTGAAAATAGCTATGAGAAGTACATAGACCTGGAGAGACCATTTGTGAAGAGATAACGGCGGAACATCGTTCATATTCAAAGATTTTACAAGAGATTATTGCCGCTGCAGCTGGGCGTGACGACGGGCCTCGGCGGACCCTCAATTTCCTAGTTTATGTCATCCATCAAAAGCGGAAAGCGGAAAGCGGAAAGCGTCAGCGCTCAGCGCCCAGCTTTGAACTACCCTATTTACTTATTTGTAATCTGTACCTTCAGCCAAATATGATCTGCAGATCGCTTGTGCGGCAAATCACTTCTACTACATCCTCCACCATGTAGAAATAGTATATACCAAATTTAAACAGCCTGTACCTACACTGAAAACTTGAAATTATCTTTGCCAATGGACCTTGAGGTATCTTGATTGGCACATCAATTGTGGATGTGCTTTTCCAGCAAGCACAGTGGATTGAGGCTCATCTCTCTGCCTCTGCACAATTATATAAAGGAGCAAGGAGCAATTTCGATGTGCATGGCTCCCCGTGAGCAATAATGCGCGACGCGACGCGTTGTGTTATGAGTCATGTGTTGCTTGATGCCGGTTACGGCATGGACCTAATCCCTGAACCAAATAAACCATCATTTTGATGGCAGTCTGATGGACTGATGTCCAGTAGACTAACACGCCAGCGGTCGGACTTTGTGGAGGTTTGGGCCATGAAATCACATGACCCGGAAAGATTGATCTCTCGAGTCTCCTTCAAATTTTTCCTCATGATGTCTGTTAGCACGGCTGACGATGGAAACTACCTCTGTACCGATACCCTCCTCACGGCTTCTCAACGAGACAACATACGTTAAGGCAAATAATGAAATATCTGCAAAAGTCAAGCAGTGAGTGTGCCTGCTTGTAGGCTAATGGTATATCTCATCTCTTATATCTGCAGGGCTCCGCGAAACCGAGTACAGATCTACGCTTTCAACATTGATCCCGAACAACTGAAGCGTGCCCATCGCTTGCTTGACACACATGAGGAACGCAAATCCATGAGGTTAGTTGACATCCTACAGAGGCCCAATTTCTGACATTGTTTCAGAGTTACGTTCAGTGACGAATACAATTTTATTGTTAAATACATGCCAGGCTTGGCCCATGAGTCGGCCTCTTGGACCTGGGGCATTTCCTTTGCCGCCTCACTTGTGCAATTGACTGGGCAACAACTTTTAGTACCTCCAGGATGCCGTCCAGTTGGAGCCGCAAGTATGTCTGATAGAACACATAACCTGAGCCTTTGTTTACCGTGCTTCTGCCAGCCTTCGAACTTGGACAGAGTCTGAAACAGGCGGATGGTGGTTTCAGACCCCACCCCAACCCTTCTGGCTATCCCAGCGTAGTCCTTGAGGTTGGGGATTCTGAAACTTTAGGCCACTTGAGAGTTGATGCTGCTTTATGGCTCGAACACACTAATGCGGTTAGCCAGCTTTTTTCTTTGTTGCCATCCACTCAACAGATTTCTTCAGGTTAGGCTTGTTATCCTCCTTTCAATCGATAAACCCATTCCCGCCTATCCAGATCGTCCAAAACTTACTGTTGAATTGTGGCGAGGTCGTCCCCCCAATCGTCCTCTACGCCCGAACGCACATGGTCGGCAATGGGAAGCTTACAAAGTTTGGGACCGAGACTGGACGGCCAATGCGACACCCATGTATATTTTACTTTCAGACATTTTCAGAGGCCCAGCGCCTCCAGCTTACGGTAATAATGACCGTATATGGTTAGATACTGTAGCTTGGCGGCAGGCCATCATTGATGATTATGTTTAAATATTCAATTTGTACTGTATATGGCAGATTTTCGAAGTTATTGGCCGCTCTAGGTCTGTTTTACTGAAGGACTCTGCAAAAGATCCTTTCATAACTTGAAGAGACATGGTGAAGCTGATGTAATCTTCACGAGCCTCCACATTTTGGTGATACCGTATTGACTCAATACATTGTTCTCAAACATCCTTACTCCCCAACATCAGGTCAGTCGTAGAGGGTTGTAGTTGATAAACAAGGTGATCGAACTTGGGCACCACTTCCGCGCAGAGTTGTAATGTGCAGAGTTTTTTGAAGCCAGCAGCTCTCAAGAAGCCATATTAGTAATTACATATATATATCCGATTATTTTATCCACAAGCTCATACAGTAATCGCTAGAGACGCCGCCTTCCTCGCTGCGTTCAAATTCCCATACAGCGCCTGCCCAAGCGCCTCGCCCTCCAATTTCACCACCAACCCGTGCTCCGCCAAAAACTTTGCATAACGCCTCCACGACTCTGCGCCCTTCCCCACCCCAGCTCCCACCACGCCCTCCGTCTCCCTCTGTGACCTTTTCCCCGCCTCCAGCGTCGTCAAATTGCCAACCACGAACAATCCCCGCCTCGCGCGAGTGAGGCCCACATTCAGGCGGCGGCGGTCCGCCAGGAACCCGATGTATCCGCCGGCATTGTTGCGCACTGCCGAAAAGATGATGATCTCCTTCTCGCGGCCCTCGAACCCGTCGACCGTCTTGATCTCGACGTTTGCGAGCTGCATCGCACGCTGGTCGCCGAGTACGTCGCGGAAGCGACGCCGGTACTTGGCGTCGCGGTTGAACAGCCGCGTCATGAGCGAGATCTGCACAACGTAGGGTGCGATGATGCCAATGTCCCGTCCCATGAGTTGCTGCATACCAGCACGGTTAGCACGAAAGCCTAATGGACAGAGGTACGTGGGAAACGTACCGGGTTGTGGAGTAGGAGATACTCGACGATGCTGGCTACGATATGCGCCTCATTGAGGTTCACGCGGCTGCGTTCCTTTATAGTTTCCGCGCCTGCATGGTCAATAAAGATGACAGAAGGACGGTTGCCGGTAGCATCCTTCGACAGGAGGTGTTGGAAGTCGGGAGTCGAACAAAAGGAAACCGTCGATGGGACTCGAACCCACAGCCTTTGCCTTGTATTACTTAGGAAAGCAATGTACTATCGAATTGTACGACGGCGCTTGACAACTTGATGGAATACCACAAGCATTTTCGGCATTCCACAAGGATGTTGCCAAACAGTAGGTACAACTACATTCCTCCCAAACAAATCTGAGGTCCGAGGTTGAGTTACGTATGGGGAGGAATTATATTCGAGAATATCTCCAAGCCATGGAGTGAGTCAAGAGCCAAGAAGGCACCGAGCGGCAGGCTGCGGAGTTACAAATCCTCGCCTTACTCATCCGTGTCTTGTGTGGTTTGTCATCCTCACAAGCTCATACAAAAAGGGCTTCGGTCGGGTCTGCCTTGATCAAAAATCCCCCCCAAGCTGTGAGTACGTCCATCTGCTGTCCGTTTCGTGCGGTTTCTACCTGATTACTGTGTGTCCGTTGGAATGGGAGCTGGATTCGTGTTGGATGGGTTAGAAACGAGCTGGATGGAGGGATTGGGACTCGGATGACGTTCAGGGCTTGGCTAGGGTTTTTGCAGATCTAGGACGGTTTTCTGCGAACGCCGCTGTCTTCATTTTCGCTGTGTGGTACGAGAAAGTGTCCAAGTACTGATATTGCTTCTTTTCAGACATTATAATGGGTCGCCGTCCCGCTCGTTGCTACCGCTACTGCAAGAACAAACCCTACCCCAAGTCGAGGTACAATCGTGGTGTCCCCGACCCCAAGGCGAGTCTTCACCATCAAAATCTGCTCTTTATATCCTAACTCATCGGAACACAGATTCGTATTTTCGATCTCGGTCGCAAGCGTGCCAATGTCGATGAATTCCCCTTCTGCGCCCACCTAGTATCCGACGAGTACGAACAACTGTCAAGCGAGGCCCTCGAAGCCGCCCGTATCTGCGCCAACAAATACGTCACTAAGACCTCTGGCAAGGATTCCTTCCATCTCCGTGTCCGCGCCCACCCCTTCCATGTCATCCGTATCAACAAGATGTTGTCCTGCGCCGGCGCCGATCGGTGGGTCGTCACTCTCGCACCCGTCTACGCCAACTAAAATATGGTCAGGCTACAAACAGGTATGCGTGGCGCCTGGGGCAAGCCCTACGGCACCGTCGCCCGTGTGAACATCGGCCAAATCATTCTCTCGGTCCGGACGAAGGAGAACAACGCCGCTGTTGTTATGGAGGCTCTCCGTCGTGCCCGTTACAAGTTCCCTGGTCGCCAGAAGATCATCATCTCCAAGAAGTGGGGATTCACGAACGTCAACAAGGAAGAGTACTTGAAGCTCAAGGAGGACAAGAAGGTGTTGCAGTGCGTATCGCGGTATTATGTATGCTTTGTCGTAACTGACACTTACTACCGTCAGGGATGGAGCCTACCTCCAGTTCATTCGGCCGAAAGGTCCTCTCGAGAAGAACCTCCGCAATCAGCTGAAGGCTTGAGTGCTAGGTCGCTTCCTTTACCTTGGATGTATGAGTATGCATGTACATTGCGAATACATACTTGCGCGCCACGCTCGATGTACGTTTTGACTTTATTCTTTCGCATTTTCACACGCCCCTATATTCACGACATCACTCTTGCACTGTGGGTGATGGTTTGGGGAAAGGGGGCGCAGATTAAGTTACATCGGTGAATTGAACAATTGTCGTCTTGACTTCGACCCGCACGATATTTTGGGACCGTAGCTTTGTCGTTTCGCCTGTACATCTTGTTTCTTCCTCTCTCATGGCATTCATTGGTTATAGCGCTCTGAAAGCTTGCTGATTAGCTGTTGAACCGGAAGAGGTTTCGTTGTTGCACCTGTTCATAGGTTTGAGTGCTAGGTCGCTTCCTTTACCTTGGACGTATGAGTATGCATGTACATTGCGAATACATACTTGCGCGCCGTGCTTGATGTACGTTTTGACTTTATCAGTTTCACTTCTCTCGTCGCATTTCCATACGCCCCTATATTCACGACATCACTCTTACATCCGTGGGTGATGGTTCGGGGAAAGGGGGCGCAGATAAAGTTACATCGGTGAATTGAACGATTGTCGTCTTGACTTCGACCCGCACGATATTTCGGGACCGTAGCTTTGTCGTTTCGCCTGTACATCTTCTTCCTTCCTCCTTTCTCGTTGAGAAGAGACTTACGTTCCGTCATGGCACCTGTTCATCTGTTAAATTCACCCTTGAGCTTGTCTGGTTCAATAGTCTATATCTTTTTGTGATGTATTGAGCTCGATCAGTTAACAGGGCACGAATGATATGAGCAGGGCAGTTGGTTCCAGATAGATCCACACTACATACTACGTGGTACTAAGCCAACATTCGCCTTGCAAGTGAAGTCCTCTCCTTTGGGGTTCCTCAATGGTCTGCAATTCAACACTCTTTCCTTCGAACGGATCTCGACTGCCAGGCTCGAGTTTGTAAACTGCGATGGACGCGATGGTTCCTGATCACATTTCAAAACGTCCATTCACCCGAATCGTAACCAACGAGGAGCTCCGTACCGTTATGGACAGTCCCTCCAAATCCGATGATGCGTCCGAGAGATACGAAACCCTTGGTCATCGTGTGAGGGCTCGTAACAGTTGTGTTCGGATGGGGTCCTGCAAATAATATTCAAGCCAAGCAACCGGTGGTGTACAGATACCTTTCACCGACCCTTGGCCGTAAGACTACCAGTCTGAGGGTTGAAAACCAGGAAGCCGAGGCGGCGAAGGGTTGGTTGATCCTCGTCCACGTCAATGGCACCAAAGATACCAACGAAGACCTCCTCCTCTATACACTCTAGAATAATGTTGCACAACATTGTTCTGAATCGGACGGCTTACCGCCAGTAGCGTAGCAGATTCTAGTGCCCATCTTGAGTCCGTGTTCCCGAACCATATCGTAGTCGTCGTTGATGAGCTTGTACGTGGTTTCGATAGCATTAATTCTTGCTTGGCCAACCCAGACATTGATCTTCACCACCTTAGCAATGGTCTGTGTTATAGGCCAGAGCCCAACTGATAGAAAGTGAGCGCGGTCGGTGAGTATCGTGGCTGCGCGGCGTCAACTGATCGTTATACCTGCTTTGAGGTCGTCAAACGTAGCAGAGTTCTCGAGTGCATGTCCAAAAGCCTTGGTAATCACAAGGGAGGATATCATTACCATCGCGGCAGGAACGAGAAGAGCGCTGGTAGATCGTGGAAAGCTGTATTATTAGACCAGTACTATGTGGCCGCTAAGCCATAAATTGCCACTTGCAATAACGGCATCGATGGAATCACGGCGAGTGCTCTCAGGGGAAAAAGAAGCTGGCGGCCAGCTGTCCATGACCTGCGCTGGACTCACATGCTGTTTGTGCGACGGCTGAGCAGCACCAGCCAGTCCGTGGAGCCACATGAGTCACACTTCCCTGTCCACTAGCCTTTCTTCTCGAAACCCAGTCATTGATTTATTTCAGGATTGCCGTCCGCGTACCAGGATAGCATCTCGGAGACCGGATAGTATGGTGTCCAGAACTGGCAGACAGTGGGATCCAGCAGACTTTCTTTCACTTGAGCATTCCGAGGCCACGTTGTGCGGTAAATGGAGAGAAATGAAAGGAAATAGGTTTATTTGCGATATAAGCCGGACCGTAGATTTTTGGGCACGTACGACCCGAAGTTGAGTCCCGAACCCCTCTCCAAAAGAGTTTTTCCAATTGGTTACCATTATGATACGATCCAGGCGCTAGAAGAAAATGCTAACAGACAGATGGAACGATGTCTCCAAAACTCCACCAGAGCGCCTAAAGAATTCAGTCATAAGACCTAATCAATATATTTCTAGCGGTAAGCACAGCAAACACCTCTGACATAGAAGGAGCAAAAGGATGGGGCATCAGAGAGCTCGCGACGTAGTAAAAAATAGACGGAGGCTGACCGTCCAAAAATTGACGCCATGACGGCATTGGGAAACGGCAGCGCAAGTAGAGAGGAGAAAAAGCCAATGACAGGCACGAATCACTTTCTGAGCATTAGATACGGCCTTCCTAGTAGAGATTGCCAAGATCTTCTGTTTTCGTATCTTTGTGTCTGGAGTATCAAGTATGCAAAGAACGAGAGAGAGATTGTATCCTGGAGAAGAGACGAACCTGTTTATTTCGTCCACCGACAGCGTTTCGGTGATTCTGATCTTCTCCTTTGTATCTTGCGATCTCAGAAGAGGGTGCACACGAGGCAGAGAGCCCATGTCCCTGAGAAGTCGACTGATGAACCTGTTTACTTGGTCCATAGGAAACATATCGTGATTCGAGGGGGAGTGGATTGACCAGTGTTTGATTTGAAGCTTGTTGCCACACCAACTACAATAACCTCCTCTCAATCTTGACCTGTATTGACGTAACTGCGATGGTTCTTGTACTCGTTATTGGTGACCTTCACGTCCCTCATAGAATACACGATCTGCCAGCGAAGTTCAAGAAACTCCTAGTTCCCGGGAAAATCCAACAAATTCTGTGTACTGGCAATGTATGTGACAAGGAAACCTACGAGTATCTCAGGACCATTTCGCCGGACGTGCATGTGGTCAAAGGTGACTACGATGAGGTATTGACATTCTATTGATATATAAAGTCACGAAATACTAACTGAATCGCGTCTGGTAGAGTTCCGTGTCGCCTCTATCAATAACCGTGGTCCATCCGCCAATAAAGATCGGTGTAATACACGGCCACCAATGCATACCTACTGGGGACCTCGATTCGCTCAGCTCAATAGCTAGGCAGATGGATGTGGATGTACTAATCTCAGGACACACACATACGTGTGTCGGTCGCTTCTTACTTGACTTGAGCTCACCTGACTGTCACAGGTTCCAAGCCATCGAATTTGACAACAAGTTCTTCGTAAACCCCGGCTCCGCCACTGGCGCATGGAAGGGTGCCTGTAACGGGTGCGTGAGTCGCCCTTGCCGAGGGTTATCCACTCATCTTTTTTTTGCAGGGACCCGACTCCCTCGTTCGCCCTCATGGACATCCAAGGACCTGTCGTCGTGACGTACGTCTACCAGCTCATCGAAGGCGAGGTCCGTGTAGAGAAGATTGAGTGGAGAAAGGAACCCGAATCTGCACCTGGCGCGCCGCGGAGCACGGTTCTGCCGCAGAACATTCCCAGCCCCACGCCAGGGAGTCCACAAGGCGGGTCGGTCTGGTGATTTTAGGGTGGAAGTATTGCGTCGTACAGCTACAGTGAGACATCTAGCGGTCTATTGCATACAAATCTCCGACTGATGATTGTGACCAGGAGAAGATACGGCACAGACTCATGCGGTACTCAGGTGTCCGTCCGAATTTGTCTATCTGATGGGGCTTTTGCCTAATGTCAGTAGCGGATGCAGTACCTCTTTCGTCATGGAGGATGAAGAGGGATTTATTACGGTCGTGATTGATCGGTGCAAAGATAAGCTCAGTAGATCGCAGCCGCACCATGCCTTGTGCCCAAGTTCAAATCCGTGGATCTAAACTGCTGAATATGCAATCAATGTACCGTATAAACCCCGTATCCTCTCCTGGTTCCGTGTGATTGACAGGTGGTGGGTTGTTTGTTAGGAAATAACGAACCTTCTAGTCATATTTGTCGCCAGCACACAATTGAAGGTTCTATGAAATCGGGGGATTACGGTCGCAGTATCTGTCAGGCGCGCCTTAGCTTCCGGTTCTGCTTGTTGTTTGCGCAAAGCTTACAGCTTCATTGAACTCGTGGCGCTCCAACAACTGGACTGAACGGCGGGCTAACCCTGGGCTCTCGCAGGACGAAGTTAACATTTTCAATCATCGCTATCCTGTTTCCATCCAGAGCCCTTCTGTTTTCGAGCGTCAAGACCCCATTCACCCCTGGGCGATGTAGTGTTCTCTCTCTCTCCACGAGCAAGTCGTTTCAAAGCTATCACATCTGACTACCAAAACGAGACCCATAAACTGGTTTGATCACTTGTGCTCTAAGCGCCTTTTGCTTCTTCACCTACAAACTTTTTATCACCCACGCGGCGTGGGATTGCCCATGTATCTTCCCTTCCTTCCCTTGGAAAACATCACCCCCGTTTAGCCTCGTGTCAGTCGCAGAATTCTGAAAGATATGCTCTCCACAGATTAGGAATCACAGACGTTCCTACCGGCTTTCCTACTATTCCACCCAACGGAACCAAATATGTGGTTTCGAGGATAAAAGGGTGCCCGGTTCAGCTGTTACTCGGCACCCCACTTAGCTCTTCCACTCATATCTCGAATTAACATTCTCACAATGCTTCCCGCTCTCATCGTTTCTGAGGCTGTCGGCTATTCCACCGCCCCCAACCCTTTCGATGACCTCGTCAAGAGTGCGATCCGAATCTTATTGCATGTCGACTCCGAACACTAATCGTCTTTCTCTCGTGCAGTTGGCCTCTGGCCTGCCTACGAGTACATCGCGAAGGTCCTGAAGGTCACCATCTGGGTCGGCGCTAACCAGATCAACTGCATCGAAACCACGTACAGGATGTCCAACAGCACCGACAACCAGGTTGCGCGTCACGGAACTGCTAACGGCACCCAGCACACCGTCGACCTTAGCAGTGCGTGTTTTGTTCTTTGTTTAGCTTGCGATCTTAATCTTTGTGTGCATTGCAATCACAGCTACCGAGGACAAGTTCTTTGTCGGTATCTTCGGCTCCCAGGACAATAATGCCGACCAGCCAACGCTCAGGCGCCTCGGGTTCTTAGTTTACGACAGGAGCGACGGAAGTCTGACGCCCAACGGTATGCCGAGTTTAATTTTGTTTTTAAGTACTCTTCCTGAGCAGACCTTTGTAGGCGCCTGGCCTGCTACTGCTGCCACGGGTGTCAAAGGCTTCACTTCGCTCGGGTTGATCACTGGATTCAGCGGAACCACGGCTACCAACGGTAATCATTCTTCTATTAGATGTACCCCTCAGCTCAAGCCTCGTGTCAGACCGTCTCGATACCCTTGCAATCTACAAGCTCCAGTCTGGTAGCGACACCTTCGGTATCAGCAACGTCTGATCCTTCCGTGCATGCGCCTCCCCGACGGTGCTCAGTGGTGTGGTTTTAGGTCTGATGCCGTGTTAGTGCTCATTTACGTAGTCCATGTATGATGTCGCGTTCCTCGAACTTTCGGCGTGTGCCACCTTCTCGTCGAATAATACAAATGTTTCTCAAGCATAGTCTAGGACTAGGCACGAGACCGCGGTTTCTGTCAACGGAACCAAAGGAACATTTTGGAAGACTACGACTCAGCAGGCCTTTGCGACTAATTAGAACACTTTAACCCACTCTGGACGCGGCATGTCGATAGTGGCTGGCCTGACCTGAAAAAACACTGTAAGCAATCTAAGGAAAGGCGAATATTAAGCATTACTATCACTGCATACAAAGTTCAATATCCCGTGATAAAGGATTTAAAACCCGGAATGAAGCGCAACGGCATCCAACTCTATGCGAACGGTATACTTAGGTTAACCCTTCCAACGCGAATTATCTATCACGACCGCTCGCATCCCCATTTCCTCCCCTTCACCTCGTTTCCCAGGAACGACCACCAGCCCCGTCCCTCTCTTCCGACTGGGCAGCAGGGGTGGTTATGTGTGTTTTGGGGACTGAGGTGAGGACGACATGAGTCTGAATAAACAAGGATGATACGATGCATGTTGGCCTCGTCCGCGTCACCAGGCGCCAGAAGAAAATGCATTATTAATAGATGCATGTGAACGATGTCTCCACTATCATTACCAAGCTATCATTAGCGGAGGTAGATTTCAATATAAGTAGTAAACATAGTAAACATGCAGAGCGCCTAAAAAAATCTGTCGTAAGATTCGATCCAGTACTCGGGAACAGAGTGATCATGATGAAGGTGCTCTGCTAGACGCTGGACTTCTAACAGAAAGGGGTCGTCGAGACATAGTAAAAAATAGACGGAGGCTGGCCGCATCTGGAAAATTAACGCCATGACCGCGCTGTGATTTGAGAGGTGGCAGGAAGCGCGAGCCTTGGGGGAAAATAATCAATGACAGGCACGAACCACTTCCTGAGAATCCGACACGCTTTTTCAGTGAGATTGAGATCTTCTACTTCCATGTCTTCGTCTGTGGAGATGTCGAAATGACAACAGCACGAACAACGAGAGAGATGTGAGTCATATCCTTGAGAAGTCGACTGACGAACCAGTTTATTTCGTGCAGGTAACGTTTCGAGATCGTGATCTTCTGTTTTGCTTCCAACGATCTCAAAACGAGGGTGCACACGAGACGGACACCCCATCTCCTTGGAAAGTCGAATAACGAACCCGTTTACTTAGTCTGGCATGGGTAACATTTCGAAGATCGCGCGCCGTATGGAGATGATACATATGGATGGAAGAAGTGTTCTGAGTCTGTGCTGCGTGAAAGTGAAGGGAAAATTAAGGAAAATTAGCGCCTTGAACCAGTGTTTCTATAGGAAAACCTCGATTAGGAAATAGATAGCATATTTCCAATAAATTCCTCGGAAACATCTCAGAAACACTTAAATTGCTTTTTAACTGTTTATTATGTTAAGTGTTTATTATCTAAGTACAGAAATGTTTTCTAATCGATGTTCCCTGGATGTTCCCTATGGGAACATCGGTGGGCGCCAGCAGTGTTTGGCATTCGGAAGTAAGTACCTTGGACCCTCGAACGTTCATGGCAATGACAAATCTAGCTTGGTTGATCTGTCAACTTGTGCACAACTTTGAAATCCGTGGATTCAAATCGCTCAATATGCAACGTAGGTATAAACGCCGGCGTATACTCTCCTGGTGCCGTGTGATTTACAGGTGGTGTTTGTTAAGAACTCCATATGACGCCAGCACTATCGGAGAACGAGTGTGTGGCATCTGACCGGTCCTCTGCTCCATTGTCGGTTGAAGATTCTATGGAATTTTGGAGGCGCGCTTAAGTCACGTTTCTGCTGCCTTTGCTCACTGTTACAAGAACATGTGGCGCTCCAATAACTGAACTGAACGGCTGGCGGCTATTCCTAGGCTCTCGTGGGACGACGTTAATATCTTCATGACATCCAGCGCACTTCCGTTTTAGTGGTGTCGATGGTCCCGTTCACGCCTGGACGATGGGATAGTTCTTCATGAGCACGTCGTTTCAAAGCTTCAATCTGAGTGGCAAAAGCGAGCCCCATAAATTGTTTCAGCGCCTGTCCTCTACACGGCGCACGCCTTTCGCTCCTTGTTGTTCAATTGCCTTGATGCCGTCTAGCTCCACTTTCGCTCTCATGGTATGCACGAGTCCAAACTGCTCTTCGAAGCGTAGCATGCAAAATTTCTCACCGTGAACGAAACATAGACGCCTAGTCTTGACATCTCGGTGCGTTACAATTTTGGGATCCTTCCTTCGGAGACATCACAACCCCGTTTTACCCTAGCGCCAAGGCTCGCAGCGATTTGAATAATCTCTTCCGATACTCCGATTAGAGATGTCCTTTCCAGTTCCCTTCTTCCCACCAGCTTTCTTACGATCCCAACCAACAGAACCAAATACATGGTTTCGAGGATAAAAGGGTGCCCCGTTCAACTGTTTCGGCACCCCACCTACATCTTCCACTCACATCTCGAATTAACATTCTCACAATGCTTCCCGTTCTTATCGTTTCAGAGGCTGTCGGCTATTCCACCGCGGACAACACTTTTGATGACCTCATCAAGAGTGGGTTCCGATATTTATCATATCTAGACGCAACCCTAATCGCCTTGTTGTTGTACAGTCGGTCTCTGGCCTGCCCACGATTACATCGTGAAGGTCCTCAAGATCACCATCTGGGTTGGCGCCAATACAATCAACTGCATCGAAACCACGTACAGAATGTCCAACAGCGGTGACCAGGTTACAAGGCACGGAACTCCCTCCGGCACCCAGTACACCGTTGACCTTTCCTGTACGTTGCTCATTATTTGTTTCGGTTGCGATCTTCTGAATCACGGTGTGAATCGCAGCTCAAGAAAACCTCTTCTTTGTCGGTATCTTCGGCTCCCAGGATGTTAACCCCGATGAGCCGATTCTTAGGCGCCTCGGGTTCCTGGTTTATGACAGAACTAAGGGATTGCTGATACCCAATGGTATGTGCCGACCCTAATTTTGTCACATACTCTTCCTGACCAGACCTTTACAGGCCCCTGGCCCCCTACGGAACCCCAGGGTACCCAAGGCTTTACGACGCTCGGGTTGTTGAACGGATTCAGCGGAACCACAGCTGCAAACGGTACGTAGCATAGATGTGTACTAGATGAGCTCCTGAGCTCAAGCCTCGTTTTAGGCCGCCTCGATACGCTTGCAGTCTACAAATTCCAGTCTGGCAGCCCCAGCCTTGGCATCTATAATGCCTGATCCTCCAGTTCATATATCTTCCTGCGGTTTCCGGACTGATGTCGTGTTGGTGCTCGTTAAGCAGGAGTTTAAGTAGTTCCAAGTCTTGTACATGTATGTTGTAGCGTTCCTAAAGGACTTTCGGCGTGTGCCACGTTCACTCGTGTGGATAGTACCCCCGAAGCTGAGCTGTTTTCGCTTCCAGAAGGTGTTAGGAATCGTCAGGCGGTAAAAGTGTTTCTCAAGCATGTTACAGAACTAGCCACGAGGGTGCAGTTTGTTTCCCAACGCAATTTTGGAAGACCTTGGACCCCAGCAATAATCTGACACCATATCGAGGCGGCATCAGGTTGATTGTTGCTAGACTGACCGGACAATCACTTCAAGCAAGCCAACGAAAGGTGAATTCAATGTATTTGTATCTCACGTCTCGAAATACTTATTGCATACACGGATTAACAATCCACCCTACTTAGGATTACAAGTCCCTGTTCTCCTTGACGTCGTCTACCAAACGTAGCTTTCCAACGACTCTCGCCTCATTGTGGAAAGAGGTTTCTTCGCCGCTGGTAGCAAAGAACTCCCGCTCGTGTAGCAAGCACAAGAAACCCCTATGAAAGGGAAATCCGCGTGATTCGCCTGAGGACCTCACTAAACACCGCAGCGATCTTTGGAGGTGCGGCATGAACATAACAAATCTTTGACGAGAAGTAGCGACAGATATTACGATTTTTCCCGTCGACCAAGCGCTGAAGGCTCCATGCGTGGCGACATCCTCGAGTTATACGAATGGATGGGACCATCCTTCGCCACAGACTCGATTTCTCGTCACGGATGTCGTGTAAGAGGTGTAACCAATCCCAAGAGCTCTCTATTCAAAGATTCTAGGAACACTGGTTAGAACGTCTCTGTGGGTCGAATGGATCACATACCGATATAGCAGGTTGGTTTCAAGACGTAGTAGTACGTTGTCCACTCCGAGTCCGACAACGTACTCTTCCCCAACGCCAGCGAGCCTGTCGGCATGTCGTCTGGGTAGCGGTGAAGAAAACGATCTGCTTCACTCCTTTTTGCAAAGAAAAGCTCGGGAAACGTTTTGATCGCTGCCAGAAAGTCCGGGAGACAATGTACATGCGATCGATGTTGGGATCGGCTGGAAAGGGTTACATGTCGACGCATCGGACCAGTCAAATTTTACGCACAATTAACTCCAGGGTTCATCGAGGAAGCCTTCAGACGAGCATATTTTCTCCCGCTGCTTGGAGTTCGCCCAGATTGATCGATTCGACGCGTTTCACGGGAATTGTTTAGTCAGAAATCCTGACTCATCTGACCCACCTTAGTATTAGAAAAATTTAGATTTATTTCGCTTCGCTCTAACGGCTAGAAGACTTGTGTGTACGACAGGCAAGTCAGTGGTCGAGGCGAGGGGGTGTATCCTAGCAACAACGTCAAGACAGTTTGTTATAACCATCCTACAGAAGAAACGTGAATATTCTCCAACGCTTTTCCGCACAATATTTTCTTGTACGCACGCTACCAAGACATGGGCTGTAGATAGCGCCAACTGGCAACGAAGGCGCTAATCCAGATCTGAGATCACCGTCAGGTATTGGCCATTGGTGTAGGTGTGCATGCAAGCAGAGGCTGTTTATAAGTTCCACCCGCTCATAGAGGAATACTTGAATACAATCCAAGAACGAAATGTGAAGCAAGATGGCAGCGGCGACACTGGCACGTGAATGAGTGGATCGGAGCCAAATGACGAATTCAGGGTCCGCTCGTTGACTCTTCAATTCGACAATGTCCAACGCGTCCTTCTCCCCTAGCCGCAATACATCGGAGTCGTCTTCTGTTACTGAGCCGTTGGACGAGCCTTTAGCAAGACGGCTTGTAAGGTCTCCCCATCTTTTCCTTGCCTGGATGTATCGCGCGAGAGTCTGTGAGATCTATGGTCCTCCTGCAAACGTCAAGCAAGGCCCACTTTGACAATCTCTATCGGTTAGAGGAAGTGCCCAGCGTTCTAATTCAAGTTGGTATCCTCTGTTTGTTTGTCTTTCTCTCATAACTCTCGATAAGGGTCCTTTACCCACACCAGCCTACAACGGACAAGCCGACTTTCAGCATACCGTGCGTAAATGGGCGTCGACACTTCGCCGTACGAACGAAGACGAGTACGGCATCCTAGATGTCCTTTCCATTCTTGCCTTCGCTTACAATCGTATCCAAAAAACGTTAAAACTTTATACCAAAGAACACGGTCAGTTTCGCGGTATTGACGACATTCTCGAGATAGCTTTCAGTGCAAGGACTGCGGAGTCGAGCGCTCCGGTGACTATGGAGCTGGTAATGCCTGTGATCACCCCCACTGAGCTCAGGCAGAAATTTGCGAACGTCGTTAGCCGAAAAGACTCCTGGTTCTATGTTGTAACGATCGGTATCGAACCAGGGATATGGTACCCCGATACAACTCAACCACCATCATCAAAAAACTCCAAACCAGAAAAAAACACATCTCAACTCTGGTTCTGCTACACAGGCCACAAAACG
>JABCKH010008032.1:0-16144 GCA_018851285.1 Lyophyllum semitale | reverse complement strand
AAATAAGTAATCGGTCGACCGATAGGTCGAGTCGATGATCGGGATCGGCGGTCGGGATCGGTGATCGGGATCGGTGACTCGACCTCGCAAGTCGGCGAGTAGAAGTTAGAAATATGTATAAGTGAAAAGAAATGTATCAGGATCGGTGAGTAAGATCGGGATCGGTCGAGTGAGATCGGGATCGGTCGGTCGACCAATTCGTAGGTAAGTATGTAACAATGGAAAAGAAGGAAAAGAAAAGTATATACAGCGCGGAACGGTAGTTCCCCTGACAGAAACAGACAGGTATCAAGGAGAGAAGGGCTGTGCATAAATGAGGCAAACATGAGGCAAGGATAAGAACGTCCGGCGTTTGAGGAGAGAAGAGTAAGCGTCTGATAGGAAAGGAAAAGAGTACCCGTCGTAACAGACACAATGCGGGTGCCATCACTGGAAAGTGCAATTGAACGGACACAATGTTTGGTCTGTATGGTCATCAATGGTACAGTGCCAGCAACTTTACTTCGTGTGAGGGAGGGGATACAAGAGAAGTGTTTCTTCCAGGTTTGAGCCATCTTGGAGTCTTCTGACCATGTTGTCAATGATGAGATGTATAGGTGTGGTGTAGACAAGGCTGCAGGACTTGCAGTGAAATGTGTAATGAAATTGGCAGCTTCAACCAGGTCTTGTGCAAGATCTAAAGGGGTTTTGTTACACTAAGTCATTACCATCAGTCAGAGCACAATGAGGAACATGTGACTCCCACCTTTAAGACCCACTGACGAGCTTGCTGAAGCATTGGAGTGCACAGAGCACTTGATCCAAGTAGGTGCATTGCCTCAATCCAGAAGAGGATGCACATTGGAAAGAACTTCTGAATGCAGGTGCATAGATCATAGCAGTTGTCAAAGGTGGATTGGGCCAAATGCTGAACCCAATATTGACAGGAATACATAAGGGCATCACCAATGTTCTCTTGGACTCGATGATGGAGGTCAGGCACCTCAGAGTCAAGAAGAAATGATGATGGCAAGTCGCAAATGTTGAAATGAAGACCAGCCATCATGATGTCTAAGCAGCGGTGAGTGAGAACAGCATGGTGGAAGGCCTTATTACAGGACATGTTGATAATGTGACTGGATGGTGTATCATAGACAATGAATGTTGATCGTGATTGAGTGAAGATGAAGTCAGGGAATGATGCATGGT
Organism: Lyophyllum semitale; assembly: GCA_018851285.1. Classification (NCBI taxonomy): domain Eukaryota; kingdom Fungi; phylum Basidiomycota; class Agaricomycetes; order Agaricales; family Lyophyllaceae; genus Lyophyllum; species Lyophyllum semitale. The sequence goes on along the minus strand of JABCKH010008032.1, from coordinate 14,956 downwards.
ATGAAAATACATGACCATCTTTGATATAGAGAACTGCATGGAGGTCACTGACCACCACATCCGCTACATCTTTGTCATTACAGTCAGAAAGAATGGCAGCAATGGTGTTGAGATACTTGGACGGGGGTATGATGATGGGCAAAACGAGTGAATTCTGTATGGTAACAAGATAATCTACGGCTGTATATAAGGTCGAAAGGCTAATCTAAACAGCAAGAAAAAGATGTGAATAAGTAAGCTACCAAGAAGCTAAAAATATCTCGGAAGGTCAGCGGGCCGCGGCGGGTGTGCCGGTCAATCCTAACAAATGGAGGTGGATACACGTTCCTCTGTACAGAGTATGGTGTGAAGGATCTTCAATCGTTTCCTAAAAATTTCACTGTCCAGAGCAGAGAAGGCAGCCCACATAATCTGCTGATATAGGGCATCAATCAGTGTTGGTGTTGTAGGGCCACTCAAAGGCTGTGGCACTCTGTGATCAAGTAACTGGCATGCCAGGAGGAGCTGTTCACCCTTTGTCATCTTGGGACGCGGTGTGATGTATCTCAATGCTGTTGCAGCATAAATAAACAGACCATCTGCCTTCCGCACAATGTTGGTCAACTGGGGCTCGCCCCGAAGCACTGGGAGCTTGTAATTCAAGTATGTCGCAATGTCAGTTTCAACTGTGTCCATAGGCACCTCATAGAGATGACAGACAGCGTCACGCGAGAAGGATCTGCAGAGGGTGGCGAGATCAGGGTCTGGTCGGCTGGTGACCAGAAACTTGAGGCCTTGTAAGTGACCGTCGTTGATCGTCATAAGAAGGTTGCGCAGAAACACCGACCCTCCCTGGCCCTCAATCTCATCCAAAGCATCGACGACAATAAGGTATGGAGGAAGGTCGTTGGGGCGGTCAGAGGCAGACTGCTGCCAAGGACCGACAAGGAGGTCCTTCATCTGCTTGTAGAGGACATCAACAGAGTCGAACTTGTTGGCTCGAAGTAAAGCATGCGCATATGATCGGGATTGACGAGCAAGCTGGTATACAAGCGTGGGAAGGATATTCTTCTGCCGCCGTGTCTCTTCAAACTGACGCGAGCAGAAGAAGTTCGCGCGCAGGATGCAGGGTGGGTGTAAGCCAGGGCTGTTCCTGTCCTCATTGTTCTCATCGTCGTCAAAATGGCCTGCTACAGTACATGCGATGGTCGACTTGCCGGAGCCTGCTTGGCCTGTGAGCCAAAAGACCTGGGGGCTCCCCGGCGAGGAATCCTTTGCCCACTGGTACATACGCTCAAGTATCGCAACACGCGTCCCAGGTGTGCATGATTCTCGTGCTGATGTTGCTGTCCCTCCGAGATCAGCCCTGTAGTGCGCATTGCGAGAGCGAGGCCAGCTATCAAGACGTAGTTGCTGAGAGAGCGGTGGTTAGTCATACAAGTCGCACGTCGAGGGCTTCGAGACACATACAAAGAGTGACTCTTGTAAGCTATCCGTGTTTCGCTCAATGCTGATCATGACCTCAAGCTAGGAAGCAAGAAATGAGGGTTGCCACAAGCTGACATTCGCAATGCGCACGCACATAAAAGTCCTTCGTATGTTCCTCAATCCGTTTGAAGCACGCTTCAATTTTGTTCTTGTCTTCTACATTAACCAAAATCCCCTTCTAGGTAGCTTTCTTCGACATCTCCTCAAGCATGATTGCTTCACTGATGAGTTTCCTAAATGAAATCAGATCGTATGTTGCACATAGTTCGTATGGAATCATACTGGGCAAATGTCTGCAACCTGATCTGCGTACCATCAGCCTCCGCTTTGAGTAGCGCATTATTGACAATGCTGAGACGATTAGCAGTCCGAGTCACTTGCTCTTGGAGGGCGTCCTTGTTGTCTGCAACTGCCTACGGGACCAATCAGAAAATGTGTCGGGAAGCTGAGAGAGGTCAACGTACAGTTCCGATCTCAATGAGGACATTTAGGGCACCGACGGGTCCCTGAAAGGGGGTTCCACTCAGGCACCTCTCGACGTGCTTGAGCAGCTGCTTGACACCATGCCACACTGTTTGAAGTGACTCTTTCGTTGTCGAGTTCCATATAGGATCTTGCGCTGGACGAGCCGTTGAGAGCGGCGGCACTGGGCTAGACGTGTTGGTGTGTTCTTCGAGGAGTGGTCAAGCCTTGGCTGATGCACGGGGCCTAACCGATCTACTCACCTACTGCTCCTGGGTGACCCGGGGTTAGAGGCGGCGCATTCGACGTAAGGTTTGTTTGCGATGTAGCCATGTCTGGTATGGCGGGTTGATCTGCAGTCAGTTCAGGACCTGTACGACACACAACCTTGAACGAATGGCCCTCACCTCCGTCTGTCATTGAAGGTGCATTCATGCAGTCAAGGACTGGTGGTTATCAGACATATGAGTGCTTACCTATACTTGTAAAGGCTGTAACTATTACAGGTGAATTCGCATCCTGCGCATTTGAACTTGGATCTGTTGACGAGACCTGAGGTTTAGACGAGCCAACACGGCGTCCTATAGATTTCTTGAATTTTTTCAACATCGGTGGTCGTTGGTTGTTGCTAGGAAAGTTGTAGGTGTGCAAGCCGCGAGAGGTGTGTGAACGAACTGCCTGCCATCGCACTGCCCAAGCACCGCCTCATTAATCATCACAGGCGCGCGTCTAAATGAAGCATGCACAGCAGTGTTACATTTATGATATGTAGAAAATGTTGCAACCCCATACCTTGTATGTCCTGCGGTGTCCTGACACCCTGTGAACACTGAATAACATGTTTCGCCTTGAACGGTTTTTGACACTGGACAGTTACATGTAGACCCGTGCACGGCAAGAAGTAACGATAAAGGACTTTTAGTTTGGGCGGGCGATAGCGGGCGGTCGACAGGTATCAATGGTGGATTAATACTTAGATATCGCCATCTCTGAGATCGGCGGGCGGGGTCGAGTTGCGGCAAATGCCGACTCTGCACTTGAACATTGTCTTCAACACCAGCCTACTCGACACAGCGCAACGTCGCCTATTACGTCCTTTTCACCCCAAGCTCCTCCGCCACTTTCACCACGAGAATATCATTTCGATCTCTCCGAACATCCTATCCATCTTTGACGACCAGTTCTCGGAGGTCTATCTCGTCCAAGAGCTGACGGAGACGGATCTCCACCGCGTAATCCGCGCCCAGGATCTGAGCGACGACCACTGCCCGCACTTCAGCTATCACGCCAGTCCCCTCTTCCTATCCGCCACAGACCCTCCACGCGCTGAAATCCCTGGACGTTCTCCATCGCCACCTGAAGCCGTCTGGCTTCCTTAATGCCAACTGCGACTCAAGGTGAGCCCAGCCCGCATGATTCGCGAACAGTCGACTGATTATCCCGCTAGATCGAAACCATCAGAGGACTTTGGGCCGATCAGCTCCCAATAGCACTACTAGTACATTCTCGCCAGGCATGTCCATGCACCAGCTCAACGGCGTCAATATGACTGCGTGCACCGCGGATACGGCCAGCGGGTTTTTTGGGAGCTCGACGGGCACACAGTCGTTGTTCCTGTCGGACGGATCGTACAGCGGGGCTGGCGGGATAGCGGTGAGCTTTGGGAGTGGGCTGGGTTTGATGGGCTGAATGGGGCGGGGCGGAAACATTGGGACAGGCGGCTTTTTGGGCGTCTTTACAGCACCGTATGAATGGTGGAGGACGACATTGGGTTCGAGTATGAATCAGTATGGTGCGAAGAGGGCCTGGGCTGGGGATTGGACGGCCGGGCGCCCGATGGAGGACGAGGACTTGGAGGATTTCCTACCGAGATCTTTGACGGAGTGCTTTCGCCAGAGAAGCGGAGTCTCAGGATGTTGAGCAGCTCTCGGGCCTGTGCTGGGCATGGGTTATCGGTACTCCCCCCCTACCGGCCTCATCTCATATCGACTTTGGACCGAAACCAACGCCCTTCGTCCTCTCCTACGCACAGGGCGCGTCTTCTTCGTTGTTCATGCTTGATGGTGGGATGATGCTTGGACGTTACGGTGGGGGTTGAGGATATGCGACCGTGCTAGCAGCAGGATGATGCTGCCCGGCCTACACTCTCTTCACGCGACATCAAAGGCGAAGCAAGAATAGGTGCAGCAATTCGGCCTCGGTGGGATAGGAAGGGCACTAGTGGACCCTTGTACGAGTGGACGAGGAGGCAATCCAAAACGCGACGGCCATGCCAGTACCTCGCCCAACTCCGGTGGTCTGACCTCTACCCCTAGGATGTATTCCGAATCTCCGTCGGAGTCGGGGAGCAATGATGCGACATATTTGAGTGCTGAAATGCAGTTGGCTCCAGTGAATAGTGAGTATATGTGCCTTTCTCGTTCCAATGGTATAAACTGATCGACCACAATAGCAACTTAGTTTTGACTTCGTGAAGTTTCGAGGCCCGTCTTCTGCTGCCTTCAACGCCGCTCAGAACGACCAGGCTTTGCTTCTCTGCGATCGCGTCAAGAACCGTGATCGAGCATCCTCCCTGCACATATACCCGTCGACTCCTATTCCCCTCCACCCTTCGCAATCAGGGTTTACCCCCGTGCTGTATGATTCTTCTCCTGGATGCTTCGCATAATTGGACCACTCGAGTACGGCCGCCACTCGCGAGGATACAAGAGACTGGCAAAACTCTCGAGTAGGTTAGTCATTCCAGGCCCTGCTCTGTACTTAAGATGGCCAGGTCGGTATTTGCTTTCCTTTCACGCTGAGCTCAGACTAACGAGTAACTTTCTTCCAGGTTTGCGTGGTATTGGGCAGGAGAAGGAGGCGAACATACCTGCCCTGTCGATCGCCGATCGGTGGTGACAGTTATTCAACGTCAGCGCGCCAACAACCACCATTTCACATATCCATGCATATGGATTGCAGCCAGGACCGCCCCTTATGATATTTCACGTCTGGATGCCTCGCATATATGGACCATCGATCTGATGATCAGGAAGACTGCGACTTGGTAGGTTGGTCTGCATCTACTTTACTGCGGCTTTGCGCTTAGACTGAAACGGAGTTCATAGATTCACGTGGCTTGTGGCTGTTTCGTGATGAGATGATGGAAGTCAGAGAGGATAATAATGGAGCCATCTGAGTGGCGGCGGATGTGCGACATCGAAAGGTATACCTCTCTTCCACTTTGTAATCAGAGACCTAGGCGTCTTCAGCTTACTCCTATGTCACAGACCACAATGGCTATGCTCTCAGCCTCCGATACTCAAGCCCATGCCTCAAATGGTGATATTACTCACTTCAGTGACGCAAGCATCTTGTCGTTCTTGCCTGGCCCTACGCCTTAGACACGTGCAATCATTACAACACAGCCACTATAACCCCAAACACTCCTCGTCTTGCTCGTCGCCTTCGTGATTCGCCCCGAGGCAGTGAAACGGGCAAATGTGAAGTCGGAAATACGCCCAAGACCTTCAACCACTACAACCACAAGCACCGTTCTTGCTAGTCTCCCGTCTCCTGGCAGACAGACGCGGAGTCAGGAATATAACATCACTTGTCGTGAGCCATATATGACGGCTACGCACCATGGGATTATTCCGACTGAGACGAGGACCGGCTGTTGCTGAAGATGGTGGAGGGGCCAGGCTGCGCAAGCCCGACGTGTCAATGGTGCATCCACTATGCCGTCCTCGTGCTGAGTCGTGTCGCTCTGACTCCTGGAACGACATCAATAGACTCCAACCTCCCTCTCCCCTTCCACCAAAGCATGTGGGCTCTCGCCTACTTCGCTCCCATTTATCCTAGGTTCCACGCGGGTCTTCATTTCACCCCACCCTGGGAGAAAGTACATATCTCGGAATCTAGACTTCGCTCGCCCACCCCGCTGCTGCTGCCGGAGAAGGGTAGTAGAATGGGAAGGGCGGAGGTATCGACCGTTTGTGGGGCTACCGCCCACGGGATCGCTGTTGAAGGCAGGCGTGCCAGCTGGGGGATTCGGGATCGTCGTGCAGATCCACTGAGACCTTGGGGAATGGTGGGGATAGGCCCAAGGGTTGTTGATGTCGGGAGCCCCTCGAACTTCATCGGCGTTTATTGGTGCGGGCGGAGGATTGCGCCAGAAGCAAGACATCCACCACGCCGTCCTCATTCCGAATCATCTTTCAGCCACTGTCGCTACACTTTCGCAAGACGTCGATAACCACCATCTTCCGTCTCGTTGAGCGGCACCTTGCCTCCCTGGCAAGTCTGCGTCTTTTGAAGGAGACTTTACGCGTCTATCTGTCGAAAATGATCTCGCTGCGGTGTGTGGCGCTGAGAGCCTGTGGAGAGGTATTAGATCGTGTGTGGGGGGCTACCGCCCATCATTAAGAGGTAGAGGCGGTGCCTGAGGGTTGCTTGTGGGGAGCCCCTCGACGTTCGTCGGCCTCTGTCGGTGTGGCCGGAGGGGGAGACCTGGCTTGGGGATGAAATCAAGGCTACATCAAAAGATCGCTGCCGAGGCGTCATCACTGGCTGTCTGTCTCGTTTTCCTCGAGCTCAGCTGCACGTCCCCACGCAAGCCGTCCTCGACCCATTACTAGACATGCCTTGCGCATCGTCTTAACGTCGAATCTGATATGTCGCCTCATAACTTTATCCATCCGATCATCGTTTCTGACACCCTTCCGTAAACACAAACATGTTGTCTAGACGAAAGATAGACACAAGTCGGGGAATGCGGCTATGCTAAAACGAGGCTGATCAGCAGCAAACGAGCGCAGACCGGACATACCACGTACTGTTTTCAATGTATAGCTCCATTCTTATATCCTTCACGCAGTCATCCATCGTCCACACCTCGGCTGAACGCACTGCCACATCGCTAAAGCTAACATTACCTGTCCAGACTGTTACGAGAAGCATAGTACGGCTTGATATTTACTGACCAAATGAGGGTGTGTACTAGTTAAAGAACACAAGAAATAGGTTCAGGGAGTGAGGCCTAGTGAGGACGGCAAGCTAGTTATGGACTGTCTTGATTGTAGTGATCGGGCAAAGAGTCCGAACCGTCGGGTGGCACTCATATTTCGTTCAGAACGGAAGGACATGTACAAGTCAAGCATTGTTGTGAATCAACACACGAGCTCTACAGCCATGGGATGAACACAAGACATGAAGAATTACAAAGAGCTATATTAATGGTGTAACATTGGGCCCAATCGGTACCTATCTTTGAATCTCGGAAGCTTAGGTGGGCAGAGCCGTCGCGAGAAATGATGAGGGTATTGTACGGGTGAAACAGTACTTCACAAATCTCTGGAGGCGCCATCAGGAGGCGATATGTTTCAAGGTACAACAGAATCCGATTCTCGTTAAATGACCAGAGGACGTGATCATGCACAATGTCCCAGACTCGCACGGTGTTGTCCTGGGATTCAGCAATGATGCGGGTGCCGTCATCGAAAAGTGCAACGAAACACACTGGGCAGGTGCCGCCCCTCAGTGTCTTCAGCTCAGCACCAGTCAAGGGGTTCCACACTTGCACAGTGCCGTGAGTTGAACCAGAGATGATGCAGGTGCCATCACTGGAAACTACAACAAAAGTGATCCAGGCAGCGTGACCACTGAGTGTCTTTCGCTGCGCACCGGTCAAGGCATCCCGCACTCGCACAGTTTCGTTAGTAATGCATGTGCCATCACTGGGAAACACGACGGAACAGACACTATGTTTGGTCTGTATGGTCTTCAACGGTACAGTGCCAGCACCTTTGCTTCGTGTGAGAGCAGGAATACAAGAGAACCGTTTCATCCAGCTTCGAGCCATCTGGGAGTCTTCTGACCATGTTGTTAATGACGAGATGTACATATGTGGTGTTAACAATTTTGCCCTGCTTGCAGCAAAATCTGTAACGAAATTGGTAGCCTCGACAATGCCTCGAGTGAGATCTGAAGGACCTCCATCGTACTGAGCCACCACCATTAGTTAAGAGTAAGAAGGGGGTATGAGAATCTCACTTTCAAGACCCACTGATAAGCTTGTTGAAGCATCGGAGTGCAAAGAGCACCTGATCCAAGTAGGTGCATGGCCTCAATCCAGAAGAGGACGCGGGCGCAAAAGAAATCCTGGATGCAGGTGCGTAAATGAGTGTCACTGTTGTTTGAGGCGGCACGCGCCAGGTGCAGGGCCCAGTACCAACAAGAGTACCTAAGGGCATCACCGATCTTATCTCGGATTTGATGACGAAGGTCAGGCACCTCAGATTTGAGAAGAAATGACCTGAGCACATAGTAGTAAATGTTGAAATCAAGACCGAACATCATGATGTCAAAGCTCCGGCGAGTGAGAACGGCATGGTGGGAGGCCTCATTGCATGACATGATGACGACACGACTGGTAGTACTCGATGGTGGATCATAGACAGTGAATGTTGATCGTGTTTGAGTGAATATGAAGTCAACGAAAGATGCGTGGTACGAAAAGACGCGACCGTCTTTGATATAAAGAACGGCGTGGAGGTCATCGACGACCACGTTTGCTAGGTCTTTGTCGTCGCAGTCGGAAAGGATTGCAGCAACGGAGGTTGATACACGTTCCGCAGTGCAAAGCACGGTGTGAAGGATCCTCAATCGATTCCTAAATAATTCACCGCCCAGAGCGGAGAAAGCAGCCCACGTAATCTGCTGGTATAGGGCATCAATTAGTGTCGGTGTTGCAGAACCACTCGAAGGCTGCGGCACTCTGTGATCAAGTAGATGGCGTGCCAGGAAAAGCTGTTCACCCTTCGTCATCTTGGGACGCGGCGTGATGTATCTCAGCGCTGTCGCAGCATAAATAAACAAACCATCTGCCTTCCGTACGATGTCCGCCAGCAGAGGCTCGCCCCGAAGCACTGGGAGCTTGGCATTCAAGTATGTCGCTATGTCACCCTCAACAGCATCCATAGGCACCTCGTAAAGATGACAGACAGTGTCGGGCGGAAAGGAGTCGCAGAGGGTGGCGAGATCAGGGTCTGGTCGGCTAGTGACAAGAAACTTAAGGCCTCGTAAGTGACCGTCGTTGATCGTTGTAAGCAGATCTCGCAGAAATGCCGACCCTCCTTGGCCCTCGATCTCATCCAATGCATCGATGACGACGAGCCATGGCGGAAAGTCGTTGGGACGGTCGGAGGCAGACTGATCCCAAGGATCGACGAGGAGGTCCTTCATTTGCTTGGAGAGGATATCCACGGAATCAAAATTGTCGGCTCTAACCAAGGCATGCGCGTACGACTGGGATTTACGAGTAAGTTGGTATACAAGGGTAGGAATGATGTTCTTCTGCCGTCGCGTGTCTTCGAACTGACGCGAGCAGAAGAAGTTGGCGCCTAAGATGCAGGGTAGGCCTGAGTGGGTGTTGTTTCCGTCGACGTGGTTATCGTCGTCGAAATGGCCTGCTACGGTGCATGCAATGGTCGACTTGCCGGACCCTGCTTGGCCTGTGAGCCAAAAGACTTGTTGGCTCGCTAGCGAGGGATCCTGTGCCCACTGGTATAAACGCTCCAGTATCGCGACACGCGTTCCAGGCGTGCATGATTCTCGAGCCAACATTGCCGTCCCTCCGAGGTCAGCCCTATAGTGGGCATTGCGAGAACGAGGCCAGCCATCGAGACGTAGTTGCTAATGGTGGCAGTTAGTACTACACAACGTCTATCGAGGGCTTCGAGACACGTACCGAGGCCAATATTTTCAGTTGCTCAGCATCTGAAAAATCAAGAGGTACCGCAATCAGTCCTACACAAGTTTTAAAATAATGAAGCATACCCGGGCCCCCATGAATAATTTGGAAAGTACCACCAGAGATGTCGAAGTTACTCGCATGATCAAACATAGTCGCCGCTAAGAAATCGATGCGAGCGATCGTGATTCAAGGGTAACTAAGATTATTTGGAAATGCACGAGGTGGAACTGATCTACTCACCTACTCCCGTGCGATGTGTTAGAGGCATCGCATCAGATGTAAGATTTTCCCGAGACGTAACCATGGCCGACGTAACGGATTGGTCTGCAGTCGGTTCAGGAGATGCACGATATACTATCCTCGGAAGACATAGCACTCACCTCCGTCTGTCAATGACAGCGCTTTCAAGGTAATATTCCCAAGTATGTGCAAAGAGGTTAAGGACTGGTCTTTATTAAGCATATGAGTGCGTACCTATACCTGTAGGGCCTAAAATAGGTAAAGGTGGATTCGATGCAGCGTTTCCTGGGACAGCGGAAGCAGAAAGTGATGGGTTGGAGGAAGCAACGGTGTCGATGTGGGAAGGCGAATCCTGCGCACTCGAACCTCTTGTTGACGAAGCCCGTGTTGACGAGAATGCCGAGCGGAAGTCTCCCGTGAATTCCTTAAACATTGATTGTCGTCGTTGAAGTTGTCAGTGTGCAGACCGCGAAGCGCGTGTGAACCAGCTGCCTGTCACTACATCTCATCAATCATCACAAGCGCGCGTCTAAACGATGCATGCAGCATGAGCGTTGGATTATTGTAACCTTGGCCATTCAATTGTGTATAAGCTTTTCGTGGAATAGACTGGGACATGTCGAAACTATCGACCCCGCTCTCCCTGACGGCGCGCCCCGCTATTTCCGCGGCCTATCAGCCTCGCTTGTGTTTTCGGCGGCATTATCGTCAGTGTTGGGGAGGACGCGCGCGGGGGAAGAAGACATGGGGTGTTCTCAGAAGTGCTTCTGTTTTAAACTTCACATTAGTTGGACAACGACCTTTATGACAGAGATGTCTTGATCATTCACCTCTGCGTCAATCTGTGGTGAGGATCCGTGATAGCTGTCGAGATATCGGATGACCATTCGCAGTGGAGATAGAAAATGTCGGAGCTCGACGTACTTTAGATGCTGGTTAGATACGGGATTAATCTACCCAGTTTCGCAGGAAATGGACTGTCGGCATCAGAGTGGTATTCCTGCTGAAAAATAAGCATGGGTCTAGTAAACGACTCTATTCTGAGGGAGCAGGTCGGAAGGACGTCGAAGTGACGGCGATGTCGAGTTGCGGCAAATGCCGTTATTATTGTTGACCATCTTCTGCACTTGATGACCGACTTTGTGGTCGACTCCAGCTACGGCGAAGGCGCGTAGGGCGTCGTCTGGTCAGCGAGATCAAACTCCTCCGCCACTTTCATTACGAAAATATCATCTCCATCCTCGACATCCTCCGCCCACCCAGTTTTCCGATGTCTATCTCGTACAGGAGCTCACAGAGACGGACCTGCATCGCGACATCCACACGGAGCTGAGTGACGACTACCGCCAGTATTTCATCTACCAGGCCAGTCTCATGTCCTGGTCTTGTGTCCCTGTCCGCATCTCACCCCACCACAGACCCTTCGTGCGCTGAAGGCACGCCCCCGAACGTCGCTAACGACAGCAGTACAGAGTACGTTGCCACTAGGTACGCCGTCCCTTGTCCCTTATTGGCTTGTCCTGACATTCCACAGGTCCTTGTTCCCCACGTACTCCTTGACAGCCCCGGCGCTGTGCTTTCTGTCGATCATCCTCGACATCCTTGGCACGCCGTCGATGGACGACTTTGACGCGATCACCTCAAACCATTCAAATCAGTACACCCGCGCGCTGCCTTTGACGAAGAAAACGGTCTGAGCGAGGGTGCAAGGAGGGGAGAAGTGGACGATGAGGTAGTCCAAAACGCGGCGGCCATACCAACGCCTCGTGAAACTCTGGCAACTGTAATGCCCTGCTCGCAGGAGGCTCGGCGGTCGGAGGCCGGGAGGAGCGCGGAGGAGCTGGCTCACGACCTCACAACACGGCGACCCTAAATAGTGTTGCGAATGGGTGGGCCGAAGTAGCAGACTGGGAAACGGAAATGAGAGTGCTGGGGACTTGTGTACAAGCGTGACATCGGCTCAATGACGATGGTGCAAATCGGAAGGTGAAAACATGTACAAGATGTTGGAAGCTCTGATTATGCTAGCGAGATGGTCGGCTCTCTAAGGCACCGAAGGAGGCGAGGGGTACCGGTAGGAGCGGAGAGGGATATCGTTGCCTCGAGCGGCATGGACATTAGTGGGTACCCGTCGGTGTAGATGAGGTAATGGACGGGGCCCCCGCGAAACCGCCACAGGACTTTTCGCCGATCGACTCCCGGCCAGATTGCGGCTGCTGGGCGAACGATACTGCGTTCGCGCTGGGCACGTCCCCACACCAGCTCAATGGCGTGAAATGGCACTGAGCGTGGCAGATGCGGGCATGACCTTCTTGTCGAGCTCGCCGTTTTCGGTGGCGGTGTTCCCGTTGGGCGGGCCGTGCAGTGGGAATAGCAGCGAGCCTTGGGAGCGGGCTGACATTGATAGGCGGGGAGGGCGAGAGCGGCTTCGAGGCGTCCACGCAGCACCAGATGGTTAGCGGGAGCAGGAGGATGTTGAGGAGAAGCTCGGGGCAGCGCAGGGTATGCGTCATCGGTCTCCCGTTCGGTGCAGGATGCTCGATGGTGGGACGGCTCTTGGACATTACGGTGGGGATGAGGATATGCGACCGTGCCAGCAGCGGGATGAGTCTGAGCCTGAGCAATGCCTGAGCTGCGTTGCTGCCCGGCCTGCACTCACTTCGCCCGACATCGAAGGCAAAGCAAGGACAGGCACTGCAGCTTGGCCTCGGGGGGATGGCGGGGTGAGGGACCCCAGTGAACCCATGTACGGCGGAACCGGGGGAACAGGCTCGAGCCTTGCAAACAACTACCTCCTCGGCGTGGGCTCTACCATCTCTAGCTGTCCCAACAACCACATCCACACACACACCAACGCCCGGACGAATACACCCACACTCACACGCTACGCTTCGCCTTTTGACACTAGCACCAGCACCTCCACATGTAACTCCACACCGCCCGCCGCATTCCCTCCAACGCCGCCGCCAACAGCCCCAACTCTGAGGACGGCGCGCACCTCTCCCCGGGCGCACACCCCCGGACAGAGCCCGCCCCAAGGGTCGCGGTGGGGTACTCCTGTATCCACCCGCTCTCCTTGCCGCCCAGCGTCATGTCCCCTGGCGTCTTCGGCAACAGTACACCTCCTGCCGAGCCCACTTGTATCCCCGGCAACGGCCCGTACGGTGAGTGGAAGGCTACCGCAGCGGCGGCGTCGCCCCCTGCAAACAGCGGCAACGGCTTGCGCCTGGACGTGATGTTATGGCGCCTGACGTACTCTGCGGCGACAGCGGCGAGGACTGCGAGTGCAGCAAGGCGGGACGAGCACGATGGGCCCGCCGGGCTTGACGCGCAATGTTAGCGGGGGAGGTATATAGAGCAGCAGCAGGTGGGGCCGCTGACTCCGTCGAGCGGGTGATCGCGATGATCTGTTCAGCATGGAAGGATGGGGGTGGTGTGTGCGTGAATCAAAATCAACCCCATTCCTTGCGATTCTAACTTGCTCTTTTGCTTGTTTGTCATGCTACAGGCCACGCTGCGCCCGGACATTCGTTGCTCCTGCTAAAAGTGAATCGGTGCTCACCCTGCCATTTGTACTGAGTTGTTCGATCTTCATTTCATGTTTGTTTTCGGCAGGGCCCCGCTTCTCTCCCTTCTTTTCTTACAGCTGTTTTCATAAACATATGGAATTGTGTTTTCAAAAATTCTGCAGCTTGGTCGTGTTTGCCTGCGACGGCAAAAGCCGAGGCAGCCATCAGAACGGCTCCGTACTTGATGAAATTGATCAATGTTCGGTTGACCCCAACCATCATGTCAAGGGGTCCTGCCGCCAGTTGTGTATCGAGCTCATCGTTTGTGACGACGTTGAGATGTCTATATCCAACTGTTTTTTTTGACCAATTTATTTCACTATTAATCTGAAGCCATTGTCTTGTGGTAATATTTGAAGTCAGTGAGATGTAAGTGTTATGGTGATACTCATTTCCTTTATGCTTACCTATTCTCCTCATACGCCAGACATTCTTATCTCTTACACAGCTATGAATAGCCTCTTTCCCCTTGTTACTGATCGTTCCATAGCTACTATCTTCTGCCTCGTGTCTACCTCCCTATTTATGCACAGCACCTACTTAATTACCGCACAGCCTTGTGCACAGCCCAGATACCGTTTACTTATATATTGTACAGTAGTCAGGTCTCGCTCTTCAGCTTGACCTTCCTGAATTCAAGACCTTTAACTCTTGACTACAACTCAGCTCCCAAATCTCTGAGACCTTAGCTTATACACAGGCTCAACCGACATAGAGACCGTTGCTACAAGCAGGCTCTTATATTCACCTCTTCGACTTACATCTCAGGCGATACCGAATGAACGAACGAACCTTGATTCATATTTAAGACCACCGTCTTAACAAAAGGTCAAGCTATCCTGAACTGCCTACCTACCTCGGTATAGGTGCACCCCTCCGACACCACATCTTTCAGACCTCCGTCTGAATCCGACTCCAGTTCAGAATCTGGGTACGAACCCCAACATGTACCAGGACACCTTTCAGAAGACTCTGAAGGACAAGAGGTTTATCACGACCTGGACACCGAATCAGAACCAGAACCCCAGCCTGTCCCAGAACCAAAACCTCCCCTTCCCCCACAACCTTTTGAACTCCCCCCTCCTCCCGGACTGCAGACAGACATGGCACCCAGCGACAAGAAATCAGAACTAAAGATCAGTACCCCAAACAAGTTCGATGGAGATAGAACCCAACTCAAAGGGTTTCTCCAAGATGTTGCCTTATACCTGCGGGCAAACAAGGACATCTACGACACCGACGACAAGATGATAATCTTCGTGCTATCCTACATGACAGGAGGAACAGCAGGACCATGGAAAGAAATGATGATCAAAGATCTCGACAAAGACAACTGGACGATGAAACATGCAGACTTCAAAACGATGCTCGAAGAAGCATTTTCCCCAGCCGACGAAGAAGGAGAAGCCAAGTCTAAGCTCAAAGAGCTGAAACAGACAGGCAGTGCAGACGAGTACATTGCGCAATTCAAAGTACTTGTCTC
>JABCKH010008031.1:0-16152 GCA_018851285.1 Lyophyllum semitale | reverse complement strand
CGACCAAGAGCAGTGCGAACGGGAAGTGATCCAGACGAAGCAGTGGTAGGAATCGCGCTGTCGTCACCAGATGGAGACGGCCAATCTGGCCGGCTCACGCGATGGGAGGAGACGCCTGGGATAGGATACTAGAACACTATGTACATGCCTCGTATATATACTGTATCCTGTGCACGGACCACGCCTCGACGCAGCCTCGTGCAGGCCAGAATGCACCGTTGCAACGGTGAGCGAGCGAAGCGAGCCTAGGTTAAAGGTATTCAAGATCGATGTGGCACACGCGTCACAATATATTTCCAGACTCTGCAGTTTGCACCCGCGCTCCTCTTGTAGCGGCGATGGAGGCGATGCGGGTACAGCGATTAGCTCCTCTCCACTATTGTACGCAATCCCCAGTGCATTCAGTTGGGCACAACGGGCCAAAGACTCGAAGGGAACATCATAAAAATCGCCGATAAAGACTTTTTCGAGATTAGGTGCCGCGAAGTGGTCGATGATCGCTGCCTGAAAATCCGGTGGAAACGCGCGGAATGAACGACGCTTGGTAGAGAAGTGTCCGTAATCAATATTGCGGATGAAAGGACGGGTCGCGGCGAGGATGGAGATGAGTGAGTGGAGGTGTTCGGACATGATGCTGGGGACGGTGTTAGGTATATGAATGACCAGACGCCTGATGTGCGTCGGAATCGTTGGATTTTTCGCGATGAGGCGAGAGAAGTTGGTAAATTTGTTGGAGTCCAGCTCACATGTGAAGAACAGGTGCCGCTGAGCAGGCCTGAGCATGGCCTGGCACGCGAGCGCGCAACACTTCAATGTGACGATGTCGTAACGAAGTTCCAACGTTATGAGTTCGATAATGTCTGTTGGGATGGGCATGGTCGATAAGAGCAGTCTGTAGAACGAGACTGGTATTGGAAGTGACCAGGAACTGGTACTGGCACAGTGGCAGTGGACAGAGTTGTTGACCTCGTGATTTCCAGACGCGTAAACAACGCGTAAATATTGGCCGGAATCACCAGTGATGGAAACAGCCGAAGCTTGTGCATGTTGTGCGAAGGCGCTCGAAAGTAAACAATAATATTGCTTGGACTCAGATTCATTGCGACCTGCGTGCGTCTCCACCATAACCGTCGCTCACGAAGTCAATGGGAGACCTCGGCCCAGCCAGAGTTCTAAAGGGGGAACGATGGAAGAATTTTCGTTTCTCCCCATTTTGGTGCTCCCACAACTCGCACCCTCATCGATTGACTCCAATTCCGTCTACAGTCATTTCGAAACGGGCTATGCTATGCCCAACGGGCTCTTGGAATCTCCAGGATGATCCGGGGGCTTGCTGCAAATCCGCCATCAAAACATGAACAGGAAGCATCAAAATCTGGAACAGGCGCTCCAGCCGCTTCGCAGACAAACAACCAGCCAGACTACTGCCTCAGACATCTACTGACACATAGGTAACCTCTTCGATTACCCGACTTTGACCTGCAAGAAAATCCAGACGGGACCATCATTAAGGAATGACGGGTCGTTGATCGATTGTCTGGTCTCCACCTGTCCAAGAATGCGGCCGTAAGGGCGCTTTGGTCCCTCAACGGAGCTTGCGACACCCGTGAAACATGGGACCTTCTATGATCTCTTTTTTTCGACGTCACTTTTGCCGCCCGTTTCCACGCGGACCTCATATTAACGCTCATCCTCCAATAAGAAGTGTTTTCATCCCATGAGAATCGTATCTTTCTTTCTCTTCTGCTTTGGTTTTGTGCCTAACTTAAGCCGGCACCAATCGTTCTTTCCTTTCTTTACGAGTATGTCTGATCGACATTGTTCGCTCGCTGATCCATGCACTCACTAATACATGAACTCCGCAGAATTCACTGACCACGATGGGCTACGGAACCGACCATAAACATGATCGCACTCATCCCCATTCCAGAAGTTCGCGTGGTTGGGACGGCTCCAAACCTATCGTTTTCTTTGCCTTGGCGATCGGTTGCGCAATCGGCCACCACTACGTGAACCATTTTCTTTCTGGTCAACCGGTGTAAGTTGTATAGCTCGGGACCCAAACCTACCTAAAACTGACATCACGCGCGCACCACAGGGATACTCTGATGCAGTTGAACACTGTACATGTCACGGTCTTCAACCAGACGATTTATCCGTTGAAGAACCTGAAGCAAAAACAACAACACTGGCTCCTCAATCTTTTTGCGTTCTTATTCAAATCCTGTGTTGTTCGCGCTATGCAATATGGCTTGTCTCAACATGCTTGGAAAGCGCTCCGCACTACTCAGCTAACTGTCCTCCGTGAGCACGATATTACTTTTGTGTCGGATATGTTGTTCATCACCTAGCCTATTTTCACCAGAGATCGATCATGTCATAGCTCTTCAGCACAGGAGACCATCTGGGTTGAGATCGTGGACCATCTGGACGAACTGTTGGGGCTTAGTGCTTTACACGATTGTAACCATCGTTGTCCCATATGTTGCAATTTTCCCCGGTGGTAGTCTTACGGTGGTACAACAAGAAAATATTCCCGTATACGCTTATGATCCACATATGTTGTGGTATCCCTATGCTGTGCGTATTGTTCCATCTTTACTGCTATTCTATTGACTCATACCGTTACCCAGAGCGCGCTGTTCATGACGCTCGGGTGCATCATATTGGGCACGAAGCATCTCCTCACCCATAACAAGACCAATCTTTCATTCGCATTCTCTCATATCCTTTCCGCCACTCGCAATGCCGTGTTTGACACCGCCTTAGAGGTTGCTAACCGACACCATGTTCCTGCAAAGGTCTTGAGTGACGTTGGCAAGGTGCAATTTGGTATTCTTCGTAGCACGGGAAGGGAAGCGTTCGCCCGTGTTGAAGACCTTGAAGACGGTTCGGACAACGGCGAGAAGGGCGCTGGTGAAGATTCGGAGGGATGTTTCCCCAGCCTTTGTGGGTCATCCTGTGAGGTACGTTAAGGTGATGCTGATCACAAATTTTCTCGCTTTCAGGCTAAACACAGGTGCCTGTCGTGGAGATCCGACCTTCCCTATTAATCTCAGTCACCCTATCCCCTTCTCTCTACCTCCTGTCTTTACATACTTGTGATCTGTCCCGTCTCTATAGTACACCGACCGACGCCTGTCTAGAGTATCTAGACGTGGTTGTAATGCTTTTGCAATAACTCTGCGTATTGTCTGCGTATACACCCCAAGGCCGTATGTTTTGCTTAATATAAAGACTGTAGTCCTAGTCCTGCGTGAATCTGGAATGCTAATTTTGCTGAGCTTTTAGTCGTGCGCCCGTGGCTAATATAGAGTCGTATACTGGATGAAGGAAGAAGAAATCATTGTCCAGCCGGACATCCATCTCCGAATTGCCAGAGGCCGGTGCTGGTAAATTACCAAACGCCCCCGAGTTGGACGGATGGGTAGATTCGGTCACTTGGATGTTCGGCTAATTGTAGAGAGTAAGTATCGTAAATCATTTCATTCACATTGGTGGCCGCATCATCTTTGTACCGCGGCTTCCAGGACATCCAACGCCGCGTCGACTTCCTCAGCGCTGCAAATCACAGTCGTCAGCAGTCCCGTCTCTCGGAGACGTGGAAAATGTCGCTCCACTGCTTCTCTGCTCGGTGCGGAGCTATTATATGAAACGATCATGATCAAATGTACACCCCGTAGGTATGGGTACGCGTCCGCAGGGGTAAGGAGCTTGAAGAGTTCTCCATCCAGATCCGGACGCGAATGATCATATTTTGGGTTCAGAACATTGCAGAAGAGGATGGGGGCGAAAAAAACGATGCTTCGGGGTAGGCCACTCGCTGCGAGGATGTTGATTCGTTGGGACAACATGAAGAGTTCGAAAACGAAGAGCCGGAGAGTGGGGAGGATCCGGAGATTGGTTGGGGTGACTGTGTCTGGGGTAATAGATTACTGATTACTATGGAGTCTTATGGATGAAACACCGGACGTACATTTTACATGCCGGTCGTCGTCCCATCGTAGCGAAACTAGAGTGTTGGTGGCAAATTTGATCAGTTCCCAACATTCTGAGCACTGTTTGAATTCGGAAACCGATATCCGCAATTTACATAGTTGTGAGAGGCTTTCCCCAAAATATTTTACTACATGAAGGGAGTGGTGGGCTCGCAAATCCAATGAGTGTAGATGTAACCAGGGGGTGGAACGAGTGCTGTTCTTATCGGGTATTGCAGATTTGGCGCAACCCAGCTGGTAACATGTCCCAGTAAATGTGAGGTGCCGTAGCGATGGCGTCACTGCCAGAACGTCCATCGGGAAGGAGCACAGTGGGACGTCCTGCAAGATGATGGTGTTCAGCTGCGGGGACGCGAAAAGATTCTTCATGGCGCTGCTGATAGGGAACGGAAAGCGTCGACCCTTAAAGATCCTTGTCATGCTCGGTGGTGGCTGCTCGAAGCGGAATGTTTGGAGGCGCCCACAATCCGCAAGGAGCTGGAGGACTGATGAAAAGTAGGGAATGCCATCTTCCCATCCGGAATTAGTGATGTGGAGTTTACGAATATTCGATACGATTTTGGGATTGGACGAGAGAACTAGGAGTAGACGCTCGCAATGAAATGCGGATGCTAAGGTGATAGAGGCGAAGAGATGGCGTTGGCAGGAGGCGAGGAACGCTGGTGAAACATATGAACATTGTTGAAGTGTGCTAAGATCTGTGCGTAAGTCGTCGACGATAGAGTCGACGATCTCTGGAGGAATGTCAACAGCGGGCATGGTGGTGAGTAAACTGAAATGTATATGTTACATATCTTTTCGTCAATGACAGTCATCTTCCCAAATCGATCAACACGTTGCTTTTATTCACACGGCCAGGCCTGACGCGGTGAAGGGCTTACTTGTCGTATCATCCGCCCTGCGGTGGCATGACGAAGAGAGATTAGGGCCTATCGCCCATGGTAATACAAAAGACGCGACGTCTTGATTCGTCGCATGATTGTATCTGCAATATCCGCTTCCCAATTAATATTGCTTGTCCAGTACTAGTGTGAAAAATCGATGTGGGTCGATGGCTATGGTAGGCACGAGCATATGAGGACGGGCGCGAGAACGGGGTGGCGTTTGGCCGCCAGGATGATCGTTTATTTCCAACGTATTTTGGTTCAGGTATTTTGGTTCGGATTTATTGGAGTGGTCTCCTAATAATAAAAAAGAAAGGCATCCTTTGAGACTAAGGTGCATCCCGCTTTGACGCAGTACCGCGCGCACGCGGTCTAGTCGGCAGTAGCTACTTAATTCAAATTGAAACGAGTGGGAAGAGTCGGTACATAGGGCGGCGTCGCGGCGAGAGTTCCAGCACAACCTCCCCGGACCGCTTTTAGCCGCCTCTGGCACGTGAGGGCATCACGTGATTCCACACGACTGACGTCTGTTTCAAGCGCTGCTCTCGTTGTCCTGCACAGTGCCAACGGGGTCCGCGCATCGTCGTTCATGACCTCTAGCCGCCGTTCTTCTCGTTCCATTCGATCTCTAAAACCTCCCGTTTGGCGCTCTATAGCTATATCCAAGAATTCAGCTGCTACCGGACTTTCTTACGTCTTCGCTGAGCCAGAGCAAGGCTCTCCTTTAGCACTGGCGAAATCCACGTTGCCTGCCTCAAATTCTGGCACCAGTGAAGAAATTGATACAGAAGATAGACTACGCAGTCGTCTGGCGTCGATGTCAAGTGTTGCGCAAGAACTGGATAACGTGGGGCTCCAGGAGCCTGTGCAATTAAGGGAGGAAGCCACTACTACTTCTCAAGGTGAACAGCTCATTATATTCGACCATTGAACCAACATTGAATTCGGGATTGGTATACAGAAACTTTGTCGTCGTCGCCTCGTGTCTCTGTTACGAACGTGCCACCTCCAGATCCGCAGCCGACCCGAGATCAGGAGCCAATCTCTACACCCACCATCAGTGTCACAGATCGCAGCGAGAATATAGGCTCGTCAAACGTTCCTTTTCCTACTTCCGAGCACAAGACGCCCAAAGCGTCGCCAGGAAGGTCTTCCTGGTTTGGTTCTCTGTCACGGGCCAAGGGGAAGGCTAACTTGGAGAAAATGGATGGCCGCGCGGTTTCTTCCCCAGACCACGGAGGAGTGAATGGACGACCTTCCGGACTCCCTACGATGTCGTCAACGCCTTCTGAAGCCCCCCAGGCGGCTGTAGAGTCTTCGGGTCCCCAAGCACCTTCATCTTCGTCTGCACCTGCTGTTACAGCTACATCCCCCACAGAAGCACCTCCAATACAGACTACAGTACCCACAGCGCCAACACCTTCCTCCTCTTCCATCCCAAAGGACATCTCTTTCATCCCGAAGGACACCCCGCCGCCTCAACATCAACAGCCGGCAAGACGATCTTGGTTTGCGTCCTCCCAACCTCCCCGCCCCGAGCCTACCGATCTACCGCCCACCAGATCCACTTCAATGACCTCCATCGACGAAGAGGTCCCGAGTCTCTCCCGCCTCACTCCGCCCGCCTCACCGGCATCGCCGAGCATCCTCTCGAGCCCGAGCATGAGTGACGACGGGACGGGCCGCCAGCGTCTCTCGTCCCTCAACCCATCGACGAGCAGGTTCACCCTCGCCATTCCGCTCCTGGGACGGCCGAAGATACCGTTAGAGCAGGCGGTGGCTGTTGTGCAGCCGGAGGAGTGCAAGACGCGTATGTGATCGCTTAATCATCGGCTGCTCCTAATCTAACATACATGGTTATGTAGAACCACATGAAGCGACGACAGAAGCGGACCAAACGAAAGATCCATCTAAATCTATACCGGCCATCGAAGTTAGCCTCGTCGACCCTTTGGCTGCTGTTCCCTCATCCACTCAGATTCCAATAGATGAAGGTGCAACTCCAGAATCGAACGGTGGCGAATCGGTACCACTGCCACCTGCATCCTCAATCCAGTCCTCGTCATCCTGGTGGAGCTATGTTGGCTGGGGCACTGTACCCGCGTCCACCTCAGATCTCCAGGAACAATTGAATATCGAATCGGAATCACCTAGGCCCGACGAAGGCTCGGCTCCATTACCGACATCGGTCGAGCCTACCACAGTCAGCACCGAGTCATCATCCAGCGCTACCATTCGCCCAAGTCCCAACACCATCGGTGCCCCATCCGTCGTACCACGCACCTCCAACCGTGATCCGAATGAACCCGCTGCCGCTAGCGTAGATGTGCAGCAGAAGGAGGGCGAGAATGGCCAAATTGCGGCTACTGAGGCGCCGGGTCACACCGCACCCGCAAGCATACTTTCGTCCGAGAGCTCGGCGGCTGCATGGTATGCCCCGTGGGCGTGGTACGCCACCGCGGCGCCATCCCAGCCTGCAGGGCCCTCTGAGTCGGGGGACGGGACCGAGAATATGGGCGTTACCGGGGAAGGAACTGGAGGGCCTGAGATGACGCCGGCGGATAGGGTGAAGGAAGCGGCGCTTGCGCGTCCAGAGGCTGCTGAGGGAATAGTGGAGGAGAACAAGATTCAGGGAGGAATTGCGGAGGCCAAGGAGGAGGAGAGGACGGAGGATGTGAACCCGGTTGCTGCGACGATCGCGTCGAACCGGTCGGGGTGGGCGTCGTTCTTCTCGACGAGGTCGATGATGATGAAGACGATTACGAGCGCGCCACTAGATGAACGGAATTTGGATGAGAATGGGATGGAGGTGATGGATGTTGATGAGGAGGGCGATGGGGGGGCGGAGGAGCAGACGCGCGGGCGGGATGCGGCCATTGCGAAGGCTGTCGGGGGAGACGCTAAAGAGCCTCCGAAAGCCGTTGGGGAGAAGAAGGATGGACCCATGAGCGACAAGGCGGCCGTCCCTCGGCTCCCGCCGGGAACGAAGGACAGCACCCCTATCCCTTCCCGATCATCGTCCGTCAAGCGCAGCGATACACCCGTGTCCGTCAACAAGGGCACCAAACTCACTGCGCCGCCCCTGACCATCTCCGAGTCCGTCAAGCGCGAGACGGTCAAGTCGAACCCGGCCAACAAGAAGAAGGAGCATCCGGCCAAGGCGGCGAAGAAATCGGGGTCGCCGTCACCGTCGACGAAGAGCGCACCCACACCACGCCCGCCCGCACCGAACCTCATCCTCCCGACCTGGGCAGACACGTTCCATACTGCCCCGAGGAGCGTTGTCCCGCCGCCGCCGACCTCGACGTTCAGTAAGACGATGAAGTTCGTCAGCGGGGTTCTCTTCGCCACCGACAAGCCTGACCGGGACGCTGGGAGAGGGAAGGGCAAAGGCAAGGGGAGGGGTGAGCATGATTTTGTGCACTTTGGGAAGGAGCTGCCGAGGGCTTGGGATGTTCTGGAGGATAAGCTTGACCCGGACGTGTTGAGGGGCTGTCGGCGGGTCTTCATAATCGGTATCCATGGCTGGTTTCCTGGTATGTCGGAGTTCTTATTGGTCGATGTTTGTGTGCTGACTTCTCGTGCAGGTGCTGTTATGAGGACTATGATTGGAGAGGTGAGTGGACATTGGACTGTTCATCGTTAGTGTTGACGTTTATACCCTTCTCCTTTCTAGCCGACAGGGACGAGTAGCAAATTTGTCAATAGGATGGTCCAGGCGCTCGAAGAATTCCAGGAACAGCACAGTGTCAAGCTCGAGAAGATCACCAAGGTTCCGTTGGAGGGAGAAGGCACGATCGAAGGACGAGTCGCCAAGTAAGCAATCCATCTCCGTCCTCGCATGTAGATGTCGGGCAATGGCTGATCGGGTTGTCTCTATCAGGCTCTATACAAATCTGCAGGCCAATCAGGAGTGGATGGACGACCTTCACGCAGCCGATGCCATCCTGATCGCGACCCATTCACAGGGCTCCATCGTCTCAACTCACCTGCTGGACCGCCTCATCCGGGATGGTCATATCCGGACATCACGCGATACCGTCCTCGGCTCCGCTTCGGAGTCATTCCCCGTCACGGGCCTGAACGCACCCGTGCTCAAACCACAACGGGTGTGCTGTCTCGCGCTCTGTGGCATCCATTTGGGCCCACTGCGTTATCTAAGCAGCAGCTCTTTGATCCAACCTTATTTCCAGGTGGGTTATTTCTTGACAGAAATTGTCGTAATCGTTAACGGTAAACACCTCGTTCTGTTCAGTACTTTGAGTCAGCCGCCGCGCGTGAACTCTTCGAGTTTCAGGCAAGTATCCCGTTGGATTTGATGTTCCACCTGCTCATGCTCGCCTCCACCGCAGAATACCGAAAGTGAAGTATCAAAGAATTATGTCACTGCGCTTCGCAGTGTCGTTGACCATGGTGTATGCCATGATCCTTTCTACAATGATGACAGAAGCTCATGTTGATGCAGGTCAAAATGGTGTTTGTGGCTTCGCTCAATGACCAGGTCGTGCCGATTTACTCCGGGCTTTTCACTGCTGTGTCACATCCGTTGATCCTTCGAGCGCTCTACATAGACGGCGATGCATACCAGTATGTTTTCGCTTTGTGATCTTCGGTGCAGCTGCACGTTCTCATTTGCCGTTGCAGTTCATCGGACTTCCTTTCAAATCTGCTTATCCTGCTTCTACGTATTCTCAATTCTGGAATATCTGATAGCGGCCTCACTATGCATCTATCGGAAGCCACTGCTGGGTCTCTCAGCGGCGTGGGTCACTCTACCGCCTATGAGGACATTTCTGTATATTCGTATGTCGACCGCGTCTCAAGACTTTTTTTAATCACTGTTGACACATGTCATAGATTAGCAGTCAAATATCTCTTTCTCACCAACAACGGCATGGAAGATCGCCATCCAGATTTGGTCCTGGAGCCTTTCAACGCAACCACGGAACAGAACGACTACGAGGTATGCACCAAAAGTTGTCCAGACCTTTCTTTCGACTGACATATCATATGTACTTCATTGCAGATACCATGGTCCTTACGCGATGTTATCGCAGACGAGCGGGTCGCACATTTCTTTTCCGGGGAGATCGCCGAGCTCCGGGACGCCTTTCGGGATTGGCATCCGAAAACGTCCATCCTACGAGATTTGAAGCGGAAGCTTCAACCCATCCAACGGCTGCCAATATCATTCTCCACACCATCATCAAGCAAGCTGTGACACTTGCCATTTATCCCCCACATGTTACCCACACTATAAACGCAAATGTACCTCATCAAGCAGCATCCATAGCATAGTTCTCTGGACACTTATATTATATGTACATTTAGAAGCTAAACAACTACATCGAATACTGATATGGAACGGATTAGAGATTACCATTCGTTCGAACATAAGGGGCCAAGGTACGAAGGAAGAGGGCTCGAGAAACGGTTTTCAAATCGTCTTATTGATCGATATCGGCAATGAACAAATTTCCGCAAGTAGTGATACTTAGGAGGAGGAGGAATTTATTATGCTGGCGAGGTCTGTTCAACACTCAACCAACACCCCGTTCCACATGCTGTGCTCGCATCAACCATGCATGCGACCCACGAGTACTCTGCCCATCCCAGTCGATATCATCGAACTCATAATGTTTGAACTTCGTCGCGAAATCCACATGTTGAAGGGTTGTGCACTCGTGTGCCAGGCCATGCTCACGCCTGCTCAGCGGCATCACATTTGAGCTCGCCTCCAACAAATTTAACAACCTCTCTCGCCTTATCGCGCAAAATCCAACCATTCCGACCCACATCAGACGTCTAGTCATTTGGGTGGTGAACGAAACGTCGGGACTGATATAAAGTGAGCGGATCGAGCAGATTTGACCGTCCTACGAAGGCAAAGGGTAACGATACAGGAACATCGGCCGTCTCATGTTTATATGCACCGTAAGATATCGAAAGCCGATTGACCTGCGTGTAGCGAGCCAGGGATACGAACGAGCTATCATGCAGGTTACCCATCACGATGCGTTGGAAATTTGGCGA
The DNA here is from genome assembly GCA_018851285.1 of Lyophyllum semitale. Taxonomy (NCBI): domain Eukaryota; kingdom Fungi; phylum Basidiomycota; class Agaricomycetes; order Agaricales; family Lyophyllaceae; genus Lyophyllum; species Lyophyllum semitale. The sequence continues at coordinate 5,237 of JABCKH010008031.1, read as the reverse complement.
GGAAAGGAATTGCGAACGCGAGAAACATATTCTCTTCTTGTTTTACTAGAACAAGAGACAACGGGAAGAATGAAAGTCATAGACTCGGAGTGCTGCTGTTCATTCTGATATGTCCCCAGAAATGGTTTTGCGTTCGCGAGATGGGTGGCGCCTGTAACGTGATCCCCTTCTCGTCGATTCTGACCTAAATTGTAGAGAAGGGATATTGGCCAGCAGCTCGTTCAGCCATACGGGCCAGCCGTTCAGCCAAACCTGAAGTATCGAGGAAGCGTGGAGAGAGGGCAAGTGGACCAATAGCTCCCTTAGAAATCCTATAGTGCTCTCCGAGAGATTATTAGTCGAAAAGTAGACGGCTAATCGTCTGAGCTTGGAGTAGCGGGGATGCATGAGCATGGATTCCAGTGCCCGGAATGCGGTGGCGGTCTCAGAATTATGGTTGGGAAGATCGACATGCAGAGTGACTTCTTCGAGGGCCCGCGCCGTTGCAGAGTCTCCCCCTGATAGCAGAGAAACTAGGCGATCAACGTTGCAAGGGGTGCGGTATAAATAAGAGATGTAAAGGGTAATGGATTTGACGTTGGGGAGGTTTATTTCGTCCATGTAGACCTGCTCGGAGTCTACGATGGAATGCGTATTTATAAGTTAATAGAACGTACAATATCCGGTATACGAAACAACGTACCGAGGACCCTATACTTCCAGTCTATGTGTTTGAGAGACTGTTTCGCGGCAGTGATAAGTAAACAGACGTTCCTAAACGAGACATGAGGACCGATAGATAGCAAATGGATCGAGGAAAGCCAGAAATTGTCGAGGATGGACGCAGCACAGCTATCACAATGTATCTGCAGGCTTTCCAACTGGCACTTGTCCTCATGTTTTTCTGATGCCGATAAGCTGGGGACAATCGGTGCTTCTGATTCCGTGTGGCCGTTCAAAATTGATAAGTGCTTAAGTTGGGTGCACCGAGCTAGGTGTGCAAATGGGAGGCCACACCAATTCCGGATCACAATGCTCTCCACTTCAGGCGAAGCGAAGAGGTCAAGCAGGGCCCCTGCTAGAGGAGACGGCAGGATCGAAAAGGGATCATTTTGGTTCGAGTCAAGTGTCTTGTAAGAAAATTCGTGGAGACGAGGGCGGATGGCAACAAGGATGGAGGTAAGTGCTTTGGGCTGTTCGAGAAAGGAGCTTGAACTGCAAGCGATATGGATGTTGAGCTGCCGTACATAGACAGAGATGGTTGGATTATGTGCGATCAGGCGGGAGAATTCCAGACAGTCCTCGATGGTGTGCAATGAGATTTTGAAGAAGAGATTTCGGCGAGCAGGCGCCAGCTGGGCGTGGGACAGGAGTGCGCAATTCCTCAACGTGTAAGGATCGTGAAGGTGTTCGATTATGACTTCGATGACATCCAATGGGATAGCGAAAGGATACGGGGAATGCATGATCGATCAACTCTAAGAGAGAGAAAGACGCCTTGTAGTAGGTTGAAAAGAAGCAGCTGATGGACTGTCGGGATCAGCCGAGCCAATTCCAAATGCCTGCTGTTTTTCGTTTTGCGGATGTAACTTTAGAACTCGGCACACTCTACGCCAGTGCAGATAGGGCAGCCACGAGTGGAAGTTCAAGATACAGAGGGCGTAAGAAAAACTAGGCTTCTTGGCCGACTTAGCATTCGAACGGGAGGTCCTCAGGCAATGTTTGCCTCGGAAGCAAATGGAGCATAACACTGCATCGTCTAACAACACATACATAACCACCGCCACCACCACATAAGGCAACAACGCGGTCCCAGCAGGAGGACCGCAGAACAACCTGTGATCGTAAATTTAGCTAAGCGACTGAAGAGGAACGAGGTGAACGTACCGACGGGTACCGCAAGCACCCTGCAGCCTGACGTGCGTCTACGATCGAAACAATAACTATAAGAGACGCACGCGTAAGCTCGTTAGAAATTAGCCTGAAACATATACATCAGCGAAATTTACGTTTGCGAGTGGGCGACAGTCACACGAAGCCGGTGCTTGGGCCTTGCTTGGTCCTTGAAGGAGCAGGACGGCTGGCTGAATGGCGCTGCATGAAGGTGTTGATGATCGAACAGCCGAGCTGTATCACTGTGGTTACCGCTAGCAATTAAATCGATATGAGAAGGACAGACGAGCGGTCGAGAAGCGAAAGGATAGGAATGATACCACAAAGGTGGGGTACGAAAGAGAAAAAGGAGGACGAGACATCAAGTCGGGAAAGAGATAAATATGAAAACAACCGAGATGGTGAAGGATGGGGCGCCTGTGTGTGGCGACTGGGAGGAGGTAAATTCCGGTGTGGAATATACAAGGAAATGGAGAGGACGATCTAGATATATGAAATGGAACAAGAAATAGAGGGAGAGAGAGGAGGGGTGCAGACTGAAGTGAAGATGAAATAGAAGAAGAAAAGCACACCTGCAGCAGTCGCAGGCTCATGAGACTGGACCTCAAAACGACGATCACGAGAAAAGCTGCACGAGCGGGGAGCGCACCGTCCAAAGAAGCGGGAATGTAAGCTTGAGGATACACCCGCAGTCCATCTACTACCCAATGCTGGCGTAGGGCGCAATGTACGACACTTTGGGCCACAGTTGTCCACTTTTCAAACTCGAGCAATGCCCTGATCTGTCTTGTGGCTGGGGAAGTCAGACTTCAGCTTGAAAGGCAATGAGCGGTGATTCGCGCGTGGAGTATTCATGTCCTGTGGGCACTGGATGGCCGTACGCGTCACACTCGTGGTAACAATAAGATGGAACGGCAGAGAATGTACGAGAGGCTGCGTCAATAACTATATTGGCGAGAAAATAAATCAATCAGAACGCAGAATTAACTCTAAGGACAAGATACATACACTTTGTCGTCCTGTATACTCAGTATGTTCCGTCTATGGCTTTGGCTTCTTGGAATCTGGATGAAATATATACGTCCTCCGAAGGTAGCAGGCTAGGGTGCGTGCATGATCGCAGTCGTTCCATTTGGTAGCACAGAATCAATGGACGCGAGGTAGTCCGAACACGATGCTGTAGAGTGAAACGACAATGTTCAATTTCCCGAAAACTCTCAAGAGCAACCAAAGAGTTTGAACTGATGGACGAGTGGAAGAAGAAGCCAAATCTTGACGATGGCATTGCTTGATCGTGCACAACTTTTACAAATCTGCCGGCCTTCGGCATCAACTCCTATCAACTCCGAGTACTAGAATCCGTTCAATACCGGTGCCGCGTCTCGTTCATGCATGCAAAACCCAGGCCGCATCGACCCTCGTGGGCTAATTCGCTGTCTTCTCCGAGTCCCTTCTCCACGTTATGTATGATTTCCGTGACTAATTATTATGCCAGGCCAAATTTGAACCCATATTGCATATTCATCAAGACCGCCAACGCTGCGATCAATATACCATAGCCTTGACCTCATACCAGCGTTTTTATTACTTCAGCTGATCGTTGTGGGTCGGTTCCATCAAGTTTTTTGATCGTATAGGCCAAGGCATATTCTCTCCGGTTTTAAGGACGTACATCGATCGCACCTCCAACCACATTCACACTGGCCATGTAACCCCTTGCTCCTTCAGTCTTCCCGAAGGCGTGTGTGGCCGCAATACTTCCGAATTTAGCGAACCCTTATGGAGTTCCTTTGGGCGATAAATAATGTTTTCTGCAGCGGCCCATCAACTGTGTAAAGTATGTTACTACGCCAAGCAACACAGTACTACCTACCTTGTGGACTCGGAACCTTTCATCGATGAGGCGCCGCCTCTGCTAAATCTTCGTTGCGAGCGCTATGATATAAAGCCCACTTTACGCGTTGATTTCAACGAGCGGCCTTAATACGCCGACACTGTGCAATCAATGGTAATGCCAAAACACTACCCTTGTCTAGGCGAGATCCATGGAATAATGGTATAAGAAGACGCAGGAAGCCAGGCAACTGGATCGTAACATCGCTTTCGACCCCCCCCCCCCAAAGCACACCTCCTTCCCTCCATCATGTTTCCTGCGCTCCTCTTCTCCCTTGCTGCCCTCACTGTCACTGTTAGCGCATATTCAGGAAGTGGTACGTGCACGACACATTTTTCCAATCGTTCAGCGATTCACTGGAGCTTTATTCATTTCACAGCGACCTACTATAATGGAGGTATTTTTCGAAACGATTCTGAGTACCGCCGTGTTATTCAGGGTTTTTCCATCCACAACAGGACCTAGTGCTTGTGGGCCAAATATTCCCCCTGATCAATTCGCCATAGCAGTCAGCACACAGTTCTTTAACAACAATCCGTGAGCTGGTCAAACACTCTAAGCATCCTTGAAGGCTCACCGTCCGCATAGAGGCCTATGCGGAAAGACTGCAAGAATAACTTGTGCGCTGCCTTCTCCGTGTTCACATTCACGCTCAGGCTGAAGCTAATGCTTGTTGTTTGATATCCCAGACCAGACCAAGTCGATCTCCGCGACCATTCTCGATACCTGCCCGTCATGCCCAGTGTACAATATCGATCTTACTCCCGCTGCGTTTAAGGCTTTTGCACCCCTGGCCAATGGAAGAATTCCAGTAACGTGGGTAGTGTTGTGAGTGGGATCACCAGTGGAGATTTCGAGAAATACTCCTCGCTGTGTAGAAAATCTAGGAGTTTAGTACGGCAAGATTTGTCAATTGAATGGTTTGATCATGAGGACACTTTCTCGGAGGCTGTGTCCTCTCTTCCCGTGGATCCTGCTCGAGGTGTGGTGCTTGTTCTCGGGCCTCCTTCTAAAAATGAAATCGATCACCGGCGTATTTATTCTCTGAAGACGGGAAACAGAGGTAATGTTGAACAAGACAAATGAATGGACGTCGATGTTCATGATAGGGAGGATATGCCAACGGGAAGAAGAAGGTATCAGTTGTCAATGCGTGGTATTGTAACGAAACTCGTCTGCAAATCAACGAACGAGCGCTTCTGGTCAACGACAAGTAGTACGATCGTAGGATAAATGGCCTGTATTCATGCACATAAGTCGCGGGCCAGTTACGTGAGATATTCCAAAGATTTTTTACTGTGGTCTATACGTATACTTCTTGAAGAATACCGATAAAGTGATCCAAGGGAGTATCCAACTAGACGGACAGAGGTATCAGAGTTAGATTTACAAGCCACAACACACTGGCAGTGTGATATATCAACACTCTCTAATCAGAGGCACCAAGTTGAAGCATCAACCTCTCTAACTC
>JABCKH010008030.1:0-16223 GCA_018851285.1 Lyophyllum semitale | reverse complement strand
TTTCGGAGTTGCATTTTTCGATCTCCCAGCCATTTCTATCGCCAATGACGACATGATGTCAAAAATTCGGGTTCCGCCACCCCCTTGGGACAGGCGACGTTTTCTCTTCTTGATGGTCATCTCCTCAACTTGTACAAGCGATCGTATATCATGCGTTAGACCGCATTTCGAATTTTTTGCAACAGTGCCATATGGATCCTATTCAAATGGCGGCTGATGGGGATACGGAGATCCCCCACTCGCGGTCATTTCGCCCATAATCATGCTAAAAGCTTTCTACAAATCGGAGCAGTCCATAAACCATGGCGCCCACTAAACCGATCATTGTATGGCTCCCTCCAGCGAAAACCTTGATATTAGCTGACGTCGCGGCCGATTCAGGCTGTTGTGACAGCAACTGGCGCTCAAGGTCGCTCGGTTTGTCGTGCCTTCAACAATACAGGGGAATGGCATGTCCGTGTTCTCACTCGTAATCTTAGCGGAAAGGTTGCGCAGGCCTTTGAGAAGGAGGGCATGGAGATCGTGGAGGGCAACTTTGAAGACAAAGCCTCGCTTCTCAGAGCGTTTAAAGGAGCATACGCGGTGCGTTCGTACATCATACTCAAAAGATGTCTTCTTGATCTCGTCAGATCGGTAGGTTTACAGTGTTACGATACCTCCCTGGCATCAATTATATACGAACACGCTCGGTGAATACGAGCAAGGTGTCCTGCAAGCAGACACTGCAAAGGAGTCGAATGTGCAGGTTCTCTTATTCTCGACGCTACCGTACGTTGGTCCAGAGTACATGGGCTTGGGAGGAGTGGAACTCTATGATGGTCAGTATGGACTATTTCGAATGAGTTCTTAAACTAATCGGGACTATATGTGCCCTATAGCGAAGGCTCGTACAAACGATTATATCACATCTATTGGTCTACCTGCTGTTTATATCAGCACAGGGGCCTTCATCGACAATGTTCACTCTTGGCCTTTGGTAAAGGAGGTCGATGGTGGCGCAAAGCTGGAGTGTAAGTTTCTACTTGGCTAAATCAGTGTTTGCTAAGTTTGTGTTGCATCAGTCTGGGGCTACGTCGTAGACAAGGAGAAACCAATGGTTTTCATAGTACGTTCTCCAGTTGTTAGCCTAATATTGCGAATGTTAAACCATCTGATACACAGTGGGTAGAACGCGACCTGGGACCCTCTGCTCTTGCTATTGCGGAGTCCTTCCGCTCTTTTGAGAAGCCTCTTTTAGAACACCCACTGAATCATACAATCCAACCAGTCGGCTCTTGGCGTGGCACATGGGGCCAGGTATCTCGCGAAATCCAAAAGCAGACAGGCATTGAGACACACCATAACGTGATGTCCGTTTATACCCCACGTTCATACGGAAATCGTACTGATGTGTGGCGCAGACCTGACGCAGACCAACGATGGCACCGTGACCGTAAGTGTTCCTCTGCTGGACTTCATGCATGTTGATGTTTGGATTCAAATTCTCTTCATCAGTTACGGGTGCCTTCATCTACCAGAATAACCACGGCCTGTATCCAACCTACACTTTCCCGACGCAAGTATTTGGCGATCTTGGCGTGCAATATGGGACCCTGGAGGAATTTGTACGCACGAAGATTGTGCCAATATTTATCTAACCCTAGAATGTACGACTAGCAGCCTACTCAGTAGCCTATTTTATGGACTCTTCGACGCCTTACGTAATGAGTCACGACCTTGCCTCCACTCCACTATCCTACTTGTATCTTGAATACGACGTCTATAGTGCATCTCCTAATCCCATAGGTGTAATGGCTGAAGTCACTGAGAATAGTCCTATTCTCTCGCCACTTCCCCGCTCAGCTTCATATCCAAAACCTAGGGGCATCTTGAAGAATGCGCCCCAGCAATCCGGCACCCCCTCGCAGTAAGCTCTTTCCACCCAACTAAGCAGCATCTAACAAATTCCATGTCTACAGTAGTCTACAGTGGGATGAGGAGAACCTTGCTTTGACCGAAATTCAAAAGGATAGCCTGATGAAGATTACGGAACCCAAGACTCCATACGTTCGATATAATGCGGAGTTAGACGAGGTCGAAGGCGGTTCGTGTCGATCGTAGTGGTCTGCATCCGCCAACTAATAACTCTTTAGAGATCCCCAGATTTGACCTGGATGGCAACTATATACCTCCTGTTCGCGGCAATGAACCTGGCTCGCCGCAGATGTCTGTGTCCTCGACGGGCGCGGATACATCTGGACCATCATCGCGCAGGACATCCATCTCGAGTCTCGGGAGATCGGGGTCAGTCTCTGGACGCTCTGGAAGTGGGGCGTCTAGCAGAAGTACCAGCTTCAATTTGCCCAACGAAGCGCGGCGGGAGATCAGGGCTGATGACCGCGAGCCGGGCGAGGAGGTGGAGGTGGAAGAGGAGATGGACGAGGAAAGTGAGCCATTACTGTCTATCCGCTTTGTTTGTTTTTGAATAGGTCCTGGGGATCTTCAGCGGCAGCGAAACATGCGGCCTTCGTGCGTGCACGCGGCAGGCACTACTCCAACGAGGCCGAAGCGATGAAGGTATGTTTCATCTTAATGTTACGGGATTATAACTGATTTTATTTACAGCGTGCTGCGGAACTCATGAAAGACGAAGATGAGGAGGAGGAGGAAGGTGTCCCCGAGATGCCACCAGTCCCGCCCCAGCCAAATGGAACTAGCCATGAGGGCGAGTGATTTCGAGCGGCAGCTCACATTCGTTACTCAGAACTCTGTATCAGTATAATTCCGTCACGTTTTTCTCTTTCCAGTTTTTCTTTCTTGTATAATTAGGAGGATGGCCGTCGTACGCACAGTGACTGACATACCGATGCGGCAATGACGATAATTTTAAATAAATTTAGCGCCAGCTCGATCTAATCTTTCTTGATCGACAGAAAATTTATGCCTCCCAAATTGTTCTGCGCCTCATTCATTTGCTCTTAGTGCGACACCATGTCTTTAGCGGTCGTAGAGGGCGAAGGCCTCCTGCTCAAGGCAGATCTCATCGCAGTCGCGTACCGGGGTGAGGTCAAAGCGTCCCTCGCGGAATGTCGGCGCACACCGAAGCTCGTCGGGATCCTCGCGACCTCATCTGTACCTAGCAAAAATTATGCTGAGTTCACGAAAAGGCAGTGCACAGAGCTCGGGGTGGAGTTTGTGCTGAAGACTACTGGGGCAGCTGCTTCGAGCAATCTGGGCGAGGGCGAGGGGGTCGAGGAGGCGATCATCGAGGCGAATGAGGACGAGAGCGTGGATGGGATTATGGTATGCACTTTATATCTGTTTCCTTGTCAGAAGCAATCAACTAGATATTGATTTGATTATTCTTTGAAAGGTCTACTTCCCGATTTTCGGTGCACAACAGGTTTGAACCCACTATGACGGCTAACGCGTCGATCTGACCAGCACGACCTCAGGACCATTACCTCCAGCAGGTGATAGTATTTACCCAACACCTACGTCCCTCTTACCTACTGGCTTGCAGATCGTGTCCCCCTTTAAGGATGTCGAAGGCTTGCATGTCAAGTTCCATTACAATTTGTACCACAAGTAGGTCTTCATTCACCCTTGCTCCGAGGCCGAAAACCGTTAACTTTGCCTTACAGCATTCGTTTTATTCAGCCCAGCTCTCTTTTGTCATCTGTACCACCACCACCTTCTTCAACGATTCCACTAGACTCCGACCAGCCGCCGCCTGGCACAGTTAAATCCATCATCCCATGCACACCACTCGCCATCGTCAAATGCCTCGAGTTCGTCCGAGTGTACAATACCATCCTTCCATACGGTGACCGCGCCTATGGCAAAATCATCACTGTCATCAACCGGTCCGCACCTTTCACCATCTGCTTCTGCCATATGATGCTCACTGGTCTTGGCAGGTCTGAAGTCGTGGGCCGACCGCTGGCCGCGCTCCTCTCCAATGACGGTGCTCGCGTCTTTTCTGTGGATATTGACTCTATACAGGTATTTATCAACCAAATAAATGAGCACTGTCGCGTCATGACGTTGCTTATAGGAATATACGAAGCGCCCTCGCGTAGAGGGCACCACAGAGTCCGAGGTCACGCGCCGGTACCACCCCCGACACGTCGTGCGACCAAGTAACCTCACACTCCAAGAATGCTTGGCCCTTTCCGATGTTGTGGTATCAGCCGTGCCCAGCGCGACGTACAAGGTAAAAACCGAGTGGCTCAAGGACGGGTGCGTGTGCTTGAACGTCGCGGCGGACAAGAACTTCGAGAAGGACGTACGCGACAAGGTACATGTCACACCCGGACACATACTTGCCTATGCTGACCGCGCGTTTACCAGGCCTCATTGTATATCCCCGCTGTCGGAAAAGTCACAATTTTGATGCTCCTCCGCAACTTGTACGTCAGAACCAACATAATTAATTTATGTGTGCCAACCAACCAATGCCAACGCGTCTGCACAGGCTGCGTCTCCAACAATACACGCGAGCGTCCACAGCACCTTCGCAATAGATTTTAATATTATATAGGAGAGCGCGGTATGTAGATATAGATGCGCGACTAGGGATGAGGGGGGTAAAGCTCCGATTGCTTCTACGATGTATGAAATACAATGCATTGGATGGGAATATGAGATATACTTTATTTCGTTCCAAGAGACGGTGATATGGCTGTCACATCGAGAACACAAATGAAGTCAGTGCCGCTACTGGAAGTGGGCGTCGGTGATATCGGCGGGCGAAGGCTTTTCTGAGAGGGGGGTCTGCGCACCCGACGGGGGAAAACTGGGTGTGATGGGAGTGGTTACTCCAGAAAGATCGTCCGACATAAAGCGCACTCGTTGCCGGTGAAGCTGCAGATTCTATCGTCAGCCGGAGCCCGAGTCATGACAAAGCGGAGAACACGAATAAGATACCTGGGGTAGTTTGGGAATTAGTACGAGGATCAACGCGGTGAGGTTGATTGCAAATAGCCATGGGTTATAATTTGTATAGTGGGTCGATCCAAGGAATCTGGTTTTGTCAGGATGAATGTTCCAGTCAAGTGCGCAGTCGCTTACAGTCCAACGGGAACAGAGAAGAGCCATTTCTTCGCAGGTGTATACTGCGCCCCATCGTCAATTTGCTCCCATAACGTTAGGTCGTCGTAAGCTCCACCGTGGAGGTCGTTTTCAAAGGGTATACCGGTGACCCAATGGAACATCAGGTAGGACAGCTGCAACAACACGACTTAAGTTTAGCGTATCAAAAGTCATCTATACGACGTACTGCGAGATAGAACAAGTTGACTGCCGTCCAACTTATTTCTTGAGTCATTCCAGGGACTGTGTCGATGACAAGTTTGCCAATAGTGATTAGGACGATATGTATGAGCCAGGCACCTAGTATATGGACGTTAGCGTGTGTATCCCAAAGAGGCTCAGAAGCGTACCCTTCGCGTTGACCCAGTTTGCATTGATATTGACGTAGGCACTTCGGTCCAGAGATTCCTCTATCGACCGGTCACCAACCTCTTCGACTTTGACGATGCTGGAACTACGAGGCCTTGCTCGCATGGAGATTGTACGCGGTGACGTGGCGGACAGGTCAAGGACAGGAAGCTTGATTGTTGTCGAGCGATTCATGGCTGGAGTCCAAGTGGAAGAAGAGCGTACTTCCGCCAAGACTGCGCTTTCCGGCTTGGTCGGACTTTGCCGAGCCTACTTGCGATCGTCCTCAACTGTCACACTCAGCGCAAATGGGTCTTCTCCATTGGTGTACTGTCTCTCCAGAGGGTCAGTCTCGCCTCGCTGCAATCCGTTTCACCGCCCCAGTTCGCATATCTTCAATTCGTGTCTTTCCCCATGGTGCTCAGCCCTTTGCCAATGCGCCAGAAATTGTCGCGTATGTCTGTACTTTAGCCGCTCAGCTCGAGTCTAACGGCACACAGTCAGACCGAGCCCGAGGCATTCTTTCTAGAGGTCTTTTTGAACGCACATGTAATTCCTCAGGCCGATACAAAAGAGAAGCCACACGTGGCGAATGCTCTCATTCCAACTGTCATCGCCTATGCAGGCGGCCAGGTTGAATTCACGGTCGACATGGGCTACGAGGTGCGTGATTAACGCGTCCATCCGAACTCTTTCATAACACTGCACAGTACGCAACGCGTCTGATGATCGTGAAGGGCAAGTTCGACGTGCTTTCAATGGCAATATATGGAGACATCGTGACCGACACCCCTACTCCCACGGAAGCGTATGAGGCGCGACCTCTGCCTTCCATAGAGCCGATTCCTCTCTCAAAAGCAGTGGACCCGTCTAGCTCTTCCGATCCAACATTTCTTGCAAAGCAGCTGCTGGCGTTGATCCCTAATTCGCCCCCACTTCCCCTTGTTGTGCGGCTGATGTTCTGTCTAAAGCCTTCCAATGATGATTGGGACCTACCTGAGTTTCCTTATCTACATGCAGACCTGGAGGCTTACAAAGACGATGATATGGACCTTGAAACCGTCATCGAAGCGTTATCCAAGCCTGTGCGAGACGATACCCCTGGTGAGGATTTATCGGCGTTTGCTGCCAAAGTTTCTGGTTGCGTTTCTACCCCCGTGGTTGGTACTCCCACTTTAGAAATCGACATCGTCCTGATTACATGTTGATTAGAACAGCGACGAAGCCTACCACATCGCGAAACTCCTCAGCATATCAGCTTCTCAAAATCCTGGCATGGCTCGTGCCCTTCTGGTTCGTTGGTTTTCTGAAATCACATATCTTCCAAACTCAATTTTTTTTTCCATTTAGCACCAGTTGGATGTAGGGACTGTGTTCACTGCCCAGACTCTAGACGAAGAAACTTTACTCTGCCTTCGAGATGCTGCAACAAATGTCGACGTTGCTCGGCATTTGAATAATAAGGCCTTTCTTGAGATCTTGCGCCAACTACAGGAGAATTCTAGAACAGACAAATCTACTCAATTGGCTGCACGACGGCTAGCTTCCAGGATTAGCGATTGGCAACGCTTCGAGGACGCCTTGTCCAACACCCGCGGGGATTTCAGCCAGTACTGGGATATCCTTAAGGAATTCGGCAACGAAGAACAATCCATGGGGATTTGGCTCGAGTCGATGATCCTTCACGATGATATTGTCACTAAACTGGCCGAAAATCCTGTATTGGGGACACTTCAATCTCACTCCCCCTTGCACTTTCGCTATCAAATGAACCTAACCTCTCATGATGCGTTTATCACTTTGGTCAGAGCCTTCGTTGGCGTAGCTAGTGTTTTAGCAGTCTGGGCATGGACAGATAGTCTAGGAAACGACGTCTGCCGCGAACAAGCGCTTGCCATTTTGCATCTATGGCAAGGGGTAGACGGTTATCGGGAGGTAAGGCCCAACGAACATCATCGTTGGAGCTGATTCTGACTTGCTTGAAATGAAGATTGTCAACCATTTGATGCTTTTACGCCAACTAACACGCCGCCTTGAATGGATCACTGCAGACAACGACCCGCCTCGGCGATCAGGAATTATTGCTGAAAAAGTCGTCTTTGAGCTTGCCAAGGATCCTCGTGCCATTTTAAATGAGGACCTTGTGCAAACCATCCTTTCCCTGAAATCCCCGCTGTCCTTCATCGCAGAGAACGAGCTGCTATCAATGCGCAAGGTTGCGCTCGTATCCGAAGACGGCTTACCCGCGGCCGTAGAAGAGCTTATGTTCTCGAGCGACCATCCACTTTCTCTCCGGAGATTACGCACCCTGCGTGTCTCCCTAGCCATCATAGACCGCGAATTACATGATCTCAAAGGTGAATGGCGTACCCTCGAGGCGTTCTGGGGCGAGCGCTCACCTGGGATCGTTGCTTGTCTGATCGATATTCTCGTTGGCGTCAGTGGCGATCTGAATGGGCACTTCGTCCTATCTCCACCTTCACGAATGAACCAGGCCCTCGTCGATCAGCTGTTCCTGACCGCAGATGACCTGCTCCGGCTTATCACAGCGCTGACGCGGGCGTTTCCCCTCACGGCTCGCACCATGCGGCGCTTGACGATCGCCACATCTGATATCTTTGCGTGTACGGACGCAGCTGATATGATGTATGCGCAGATGAGCCGTGCATCCATGGCTGCGCGTGGCACCCGCCGAGCGGCGTGCCTCGATCTCGTATGGGCACTGTCTGGCCCAGATATTCTCGCAGAGCCTGGCAGGCGAGGTGCTGAGGTCATTTTTCGGACTCTGCTTCAGCACGCTGGTCGTAGCGGTGACCGAGACCCTGCGTACCATGCCCTCCAGGTGTTCACCATGGTCGACCGCATACTACCTGAACCAAACTCGACGCTGTACAATGACGGTGATCCGTCCTATTGGGTCACTTCTGTACTTCCGAACGTCCTTGATGACATCAGACTGTTCCTTCGCCTGTTAGACCCGGAAAATCGAGGCCATGTCGTGAAACGCCTGGTCAGGCTTGACGACGAGGTGCTCGGGATCGGCGCATGGTTGCTCTCGGAGGACCTCAAGGATATTGCGAAGACGATAGAAACCTTAGCTGACCATTCACATGTGGAGAACTACAACACAGCTCTTTTGTATCAAGTAACGCTGTCGCTTCAGTTCATCCTTGTTTTGATAACACCTTCATCGAGCTCGTCGAAATGGTGTTTAAATGCAATTGCCAGTACCCATGACTTGTCAGCTGCACTGAACGTTACTCTCAGGGCGCTGCTAGATGGCCAATACGCCTCAACGCATCTCCAAGATCTGATTTCGGTGCTCGCGCCGTCAGCAAGCTCTTTCGAGCCAGACCTCATATTCACAATACTACTAGCTGCCCTTCGAATATCCCGTCAAATCCGCGACCCAGGTCCACTCCTCGGATCCATCTCCGACATCCTTAGCGGCCTGCCATCTACCTCCATAAATTCAGAACCCCTTCGACTTGAAATTGGACAAACACTGTCAGCTCTTGCCTCCCAAGAACTCGACCCCGCAAGCGCTGAAAGCCTTCTCTCAATCCTTGAATGGCTGCCCTCACAAACCGACGTAAAATTAACCATCCTCTGCGGCATCACGCCAGATCTCCTCTCCTCCCTGTTCTCCTCCCTCCTCTCCTCCCTCCCCTCAGACAAACAATCCGCCCTCGAAACTCTTCGTTCCGCCCTCACAATCGACGAAGACGAGTACCTCCCGCCACCTACAACCGCCCTTCCCGAGACCTTCAAGCTTTCAATTCACGACCTCGATAACCTTCTGCGGCACAACATCGCCCTACCCAGCACGCCGCTGAACGGCGCCAAAACACCGGACATCCTGGGCCTCATCATCTCACCGCCGACCGCGCTCCTCCGCGCCCAGGTGCCCACTACCGGCCTCACGAAGACGTACACCAACAACGACTTCCGGGATCTCCGCCAGACGCCGTCAGCGCGGCAGAACACGAGCAGGCTCCCAAGCATGCATGGTACGTCCTTTTTTTTTATTTCGTTGTGCCTTGTGCACTTCCTGCCTTGATGCCTTGATGCTGACGCTGGTGGTTCATAGTGGACGTGGGTATCAACGGTCGTTTGACCTTGTGATCTCTGCTGATTGTCTCCCCCATTCTATTTGCACGACACGGTTCTGCTTTTATGTGTGTGCGTGTCGATGCAATACATTAGGACTTTAACCAAGAGACCACCACGGCCATTGTGGCGGCGACGATGCCAATATCGGACCAGGAGACGCCAGTGTTTCCAGTGCTGCCGATGCTCAATATGGATGTGTAGCACCGGGGGTTGACTTGCGGCTGGTATTGCGTATAATTGGCCCTCGGTGTGACCCTGATACACGGTTTTGGGAGTATGTATATGTTTTAATTACTGACGGGGGGCACACTAGTCGGGCGATCTCGATAATATGGGTTTGTAGTAACTCCTTTCTGCGAAGCCATCTTGTAAGGCTTCGAGGCACACTCGCGACCTCCCACCAAAATGTCCCATGGCCAGAGGAGAACAATAGTGAATGCTGTAGGTGTATTTGCCATGTACAAGTTCAGGACCATATAGTCCTGACTATGGGCTGGAGAAAACCTACCGCTTGCGAAATTTAGAAATGAGTGGAGCGAGTAGTCTAGATGGATGTCGCAGGCTATAACTGAGTGTATAGTTAGGTATGTATGCTATTGCGTGAAATAAGATGCTCTTGGATAGAATCAGGATAAAATCCATGTACGTATGCATGATCGTAAATTTAAAAGGATTACAAGCCACAAGCCTGAGGCTGGGATGAGAGAAAGGGAATAAAGGAAGCGAGGGAATGCAGTGGGTCGTCGTACACAGTACATATGCAAGGATCCTGAAATACTTCTAAAAGCAGGCCAAATAGAAACGTCGTCGGTGGTGGTGGTGGTGGTGGTGGTGGTGCTACACAAGGATCGTCGCTGGCGGTCGAAGATGGGTACCCTCGATATTATTACCGGCAGTGTGCAGGTGATGTAAATGCATGGGGCGCTGTGGGGACTGTAGATAGGCAGGCCCGCCTACACTACTCGCAGCCGCACTCCCTGGCGGTGCCCCGAGGGGCGGCTGCTCATCCTGGTCGTCATGTGTGCGAAAATAACGATCCATATCCGAGGCGTCGAATTCAGGCCCCGCTTGCGGCGTCCGTCTGGGGCTTGTCTTCGTCTTGATTTCCGGCGCCTCGGGCTCAGCAACGACGGTGGGCTTCGTGCCGCCGAGGCGGAACGTACGCTTCCGCTTGGCCTTGACAGGCTGGCGCTCGAGGGAGGAGGGGGTGACTGCGGGGCGCGGGGGCACGCTGCGGACGGTGAAGTGCTGGAGGCTGCGTGTGTAAGGGGAGAGGGTGTGGTTGGAATGCGAGAGGGTGGAGAGCTGGTGGATGGAATTGTTGCGGAGGATGATTTTGGGGTTAAGGTTTGAGTTCGAGTTCGAGGTGGAGGCGGAGTTGGGGAGGCCGTTAGAGAGTGCGTTAGGGGAGGTGGAGGGGAAGGCGCGGTCGAAATTGGAGATGGAGGGGCGGCGGGAGGAGGGTGCGGTCGTTGGAGCTGCAGGAGGAGGACGCTGCATGTATATAGCTGGTTCGTGCAGTGCTTCATGGCGGTAGTCGTAATATTTGTCATGGTCGTCGTCTTGCGTTGGATGCTCAGTTGGGGGCGTTGATGTCGAAAGGGGGCGGCCACTACTGGACCTCGAAGGTTCGGTTTCCAGGCTGTCAGGCGTGACTGGCCGGCCTGGTGTCGTACCATACGGCGGTGCAGTGTGGAATCCACCTGCAATGCTGTGTGCAGATGATAGCCCGCCAAAGTAAGGGTTGTACAATCCACTCGAGCGCTGAGAGACGAGACCTGGCGTTGTAAATCCGGATCTAGGGGGAATCATAGACCCGTAGGAATGCAGTGGAGGTCTGTGTTTCGACGACGAAGCAGTGGCGTTGCTTTGGCTGAACGAAGATTGGATCATGGATTGTGAATGATATATCCTCGGCCGCGTGATTGTCCCTCCTCCAACAGCCGGTATCGTCTCGTACTCCGATTCCGGCACTACGCTCTCCCTCGCATCATCGTACACGCTTGTGGCGGAATCAGGAACACTGTAGTCCCAATTGACGAAGTCGAACGAAGCCGCGCCGTCATCGTCATCAAATTCCTCGTCTTCTTCCGAGTCCTCTGTGAGATCAGCAAGCCCCTTGTTCGGTGCGAATAGGTCGCTAAAACCGCGGAACACGCTTTTAGTGGGGAGACCTTCGGGACGTAGACCATAGGTTGGGTCGAAGTTCTCCAGGTCAGGGAAGGAAACAGGTTCAGATGGCGTAGGAGGTGACGATGGTTTGGGTGATCTGGGTTTTGGGACAGAGGTTGAGGAATAGCCAGATGTAGAACGCGGCCGTTTGGGGTAGGGATGACTTCTGATGGAGGCAACTGACTGTGGCCGCTGTGGTATGATAGAGGGAACGCCGTTGACGAGTGAGGAGGGTGGCATGCTGCTCAAGGACATGCCAGCTGAGGAGCTCGTTTCAAACGTCTGTTGCCAGGCAGCTGGTGGGGGCTTTTTCTGCAGATACGGTGCCTCGACTTTAGCCTTGACCCATTGCTGACTGAGACGGTGTATGATTCCAGGAAGATCCTCGCGGAACATCTGGCGCAGCTGACCCTCGATTTCACGCTGGATAAACTTTTGAATGACAGCTATAGAGTCAAACGTGCTATTGATGTCAACGTTCTGAAGGGGGTCTGTCTTGAAGACAAGGGTGATGCCTTTTTGTTTGGAAACGACGAGAACAACATATGAGTTGAGCTTGAAGTGCGACAGGCGGAGAAGCATGGGTACGACAAGGGGATCCTTCGCGGCGAGCATGCCTCGTGAACCGGCCATAAGATGGATATCTGGTTGCTTGTGATTAAGCGGGTTTGCCTTATTGAAATTGTTAATGGTAAATCAGAGAATCAAACGCTCAGAAGTACCTGGACTTTAGTCTTGAGAACGAGATGTGCATCGCCAGAATATGTGAGGCGGAATATGCCTCGAAACTGATCGACAGTCAGGTCGCCAATATCACGAATCTCCAACTCTGGAGGCTTGGAGAATGTTATATATACGGATCATTCAGATGAAAGATGAAAGGTACCTGTGTACCCATCTCGAGCTCGACGACCTCGATGCGGTCTGCTATGATGGGAGGCTTGTTGCCCTTGTTGAGGGCGGTGTTGAGCATCTGGATGGCATCGAAGTGGAACTGGTCTGAGAAGCGAGGCCAGTTAAATGTGAAGGACATAGAGACATGGAATCCTCGTCGTCGTACGGAACGGGGAAACGGCAAGACCTCTCGGCGGCAACTCGGCAGGTTTGTCAGCACGCTGAACTTGACGGTATGTTGGAACTTGGCAGTGACAGGCAGTGACTTCAGTCTCTCGTCTACAGCTCTATTTCCATGTACAGTGAGATCGAAAAGACGGACGACGCGCACAATGACGACGGGATCAGTGAGGTCGAGGAGGTGCGTATTGATCTCGTGAACCATGTATTCGGCAATATCGTCCCAATCCCCCTCGCCGCTCACATCATACTATCATTTCTTTACTGCGGTCTTCTCGGCGTGAAACTGAAAGGGGAAGACCTGCCTTGGGACGAATGGCCCACAGCCTGTACCCTAGCAGCAGCAAATGCCTCTCTCGTTGCTCGCTCCCGGCCCCCTAATGCACCACCCCTGGATGAGAAATACGTCTGGAACTGGAATCCAAATTTGAACTCGGACGGGACTGAGAATTTCTTCAAACATTGTCGGTATCGCGGCCTATCTCGCTGCCGGAAGCACCGATCCCAAGTCTCTCGGTGGTCGCTCGCCTAATGTTCGATTTACTACTCTACCTGACGCTGATCGGCCCCTGCCACTCTCGAATACCAGCATTGGCCAAGCGTCCCAAGACTGCCGCCCGGGCTTCTTTTGTCTACCTTCTACGGCCTTTGTATCGGAATCCAACTGCGATGCTCCGTCCTCGAGAATACATAAGAAAAGACTCAACGCTAAGGTTCATTGAATCGCACATCCCCATACTTTTGAAATCGTACCCTCATTTACATTCTGATGTCGTAGCGCTCAATTCAGACGTAGTCGGACCAAGTGAGCCGGATCCCGGCACCGAACACTCTGCTGTCAGTGTCAGCGGAAACCAGTCTGCCGATGGTCTGGACAGAGAGCTCTGGATTCTCGGTGAAGCTTTGAACCTGGGAAAGTATGCTGCAAGAAACCACTTTGAGGCCCTCTTCCTTGACCTGTCGTACGTCTGCTTCCCCAACATCATTATCCCAGGAGAGGACAAGGAGACGAACACAAGGGCGGCTGTGGTGCAGTCTACTGGTTATATGTGCGAGCAGCGGCGTACACAACCATGGCTGCGCTTCAGTCTTGGTCTGATAGCCACGGACGACCATTTGGGACTTCTATGTGTTGACGCCGCTGGTCTCGAGGAATGTATAGTCGAGAAAAGTACTAGTCGTGGTGTCATCGCGGCCGTTCAACTTGCATTAGGCATTATGTTGGCAACAGATCAGGAACGAGGTGTCCACCCAGCCTTTTCTTTTCGGGAGAAGGAATCGCCGTCGAACATAGATGTCGAAACTGGTTGTCTCAACAAGTCCCAGGTATCCTCCGATGGAGAGCGGCCCACTAAGAAGGCACGGATAACAACCACTGGTACCACAGCCTCCAACCATTCTATTCCGGTACCAGAGAGATACCGGCACCGAGAGGTGAACTTCATCAGCCTCGAGAACAGCAGACGTAAGACTCCGCTTGGCTCTCCCGAAGGACAGACTCGTCATTACGTCAAGAACCTGCTCCAGGACCGGGGGTCCTTCATCGGACATTGCACGCGCATCTGGTGTGTGTACGAGGAGCTGTATGGTGTGGATATGGCTGAGCTGGTCGTTAAACACAACATCCCGGCCACGACCCGCGTTTTCATTGGCCCCTATGCCTTGAAATTCCACTATGCTGACGTGTCTAGCTACGCCCATCAGTGTGATATTTGGAGCAGGGCGACTCATGCTTTGTTCGCAGCGTCTGGTATCTGGAAACAGTCTCGAGCATCTTGCGGGGGCTGAGCACTGTGGCACCCGAGAAGCTTAAGGTCTCCATTGTCCAGGACCGCGAGGAAATTGTAATGATGTCGGCGTTCAAACGCACATTGGCACAGTTCGCTACTGCCGAAGAGTTCTATCTTGCCATTGTTGGTGTGTTGAAAGGTGCGCTCGTGATAAAAACCCCTAAATCCCATCGGTTCACGGGCAGTCTTGCAGCTATCGAATCGTTACAGGAGCAGGGCATCATTCATCGTGATATCAGCTTCGGGAACATCCTCTTGAATGACGAAACGTACCCCGACGACGCTAAGCCGGTCACGTACGAAAACATACTTGACAACTCACTGGCATCTGCTTTCGTGCGTCGTGATCCCGTTGACTTCGGCCCTGGTGGTGGCCTGCATGACCTGGACATGGCCGCCTGCATACCGAAGGCCGCCGAGTTGAAGGAGCTTGTGCAGGCTGGTTCTCCATCCACATCTGTGGGTCAATTTCCTTGAAAACAAGTATGTCCTGTGATAATCTATTTGACAGCATCCGCCACCCGATGGCTCGGGCGATCAGCCTGATCTTTCCCGTCCAGATGTTCCTACAGTGAGTCTTAATTGTATTTATATTGATGGTGCCATCTACTTACGCAAACCAGGGAACGACACCATTCATGTCCATTCCTGTCCTCAACGGAAAGCAAGACTCGGTCTATGACGACGTGAGTCAACTTATGTCCAACTATCTGACTCTCGTCACTGACTATATTGCCTGAGTTGCAAAGCACGTTCTTTGTACTCTATCTTGCTTTGTTTTGCTTCAACACACCCGCTCCCAGTTGCTACCCGGACCCTCCCTGCATTTCCCTGCACAGTTGGCCGAGCGTAGTAGAGGAGTGGGCAGAGTCACAGGGCCAAAGCATGCGCAAACTCGGAAAATGGAAACAAGTATTTTTCGAGGCCGAAGAAGTTGAGTGGTACACCACTGTGCTCCGCCGTTGTCTGGACTTTTGGAAGGACAAGAGAAGAGGAGAGCTCGATGCAGAATTCTGATTACGTTCCAGGACGCGCTATGGAAGAAGGTAGAGGGTCGATACTTCCCGAGAGCCATCACGCCGAAGGATGTCATTGATGTTTTGGAGCCCGCCGTACAGGAACTAATAAATTACAGAGCGAAGAAGTCTTCAAGGTGAGCTAAATACTATGTTGCGCAGGCCTGACGTAACTCGTTCCCAGTCTCTACTGCCAGTGCTACGTAAACGACGACCTTACTTTTTGTTTAATTTCTCCAGGCCTTTTCCTATCTCATAATTCCGTTACAGCAGGATTCATAACGATAGGCCCCTCCAGAAAAAACAATACACAGTGCGGAGTACGAAATTCAATCACCGAGCGACATATTCATGAGAGCGTCATTGAAGGCTGCATTCCTGCATCGCATGCAGCCTTCAAGAAACTGCGGGAAGGCAGGTTTGAGACGGGTTGCAACGAGAATAATTATAAGTGACGTACGTCTGCGTCAAGACTGTCCTGAGTCCTGTCTGTCAAACCTTCGTTAAGAGACATGTTCAAGGCTATTTTTTTACTCCCTATGTATGTGACGCCTCACGACTACTGGAGGAAATCTGAAGACATCACGTCAAACTTTATACTCCGACCTATAGCCGACTACGTATGTTTTTTTCGGAG